>CANXME010001363.1:0-38249 GCA_948144175.1 Closterium sp. NIES-65 | reverse complement strand
AAACAACACACCCTTGGAAGGGTTTCCACAGCAGCCATCCCTTGCTCTCAGGAGCCAGCCCCAAATGCACACACCAGATTGCACTTGCCCCAACTTACTGCGTAGGTCTTCGGGGAGTGTGACGATGTGGGTGCAAATTCACATTGCACGACATCCTGCCGTCTGTTTGTACGAGTATGCGTGTGCGAATGCATTTGCGTGTGAATGGTATGTTTGTGTGTTTGTTTGCTTTCGCAATTTTCGCTTGAAGCATTTGCAGGTACTCGCAAAATGTGCGCTTCGGCATAACATTGTACGCGCTATGAACAGTACAAGCAGAAAGGACGAGCTCGCAAAGGAACCCAAG
This sequence comes from Closterium sp. NIES-65, assembly GCA_948144175.1. Classification (NCBI taxonomy): domain Eukaryota; kingdom Viridiplantae; phylum Streptophyta; class Zygnematophyceae; order Desmidiales; family Closteriaceae; genus Closterium; species Closterium sp. NIES-65. The sequence continues at coordinate 37,903 of CANXME010001363.1, read as the reverse complement.
ATGGAAGCTTTGCGGTTCAACTTACTTGATTGCGCAGATTCAGTTCTATCCAACTCGAAATTGTACTGTTTTGTTTGGTTGACTATAGTGTAGCAGGGCAGGCACTATAGGGGTACAATTTAGGTGAAGGTTGGATGTTGTTTGTCTGTATCTGCATGCTACAGGGCCAGGGGAAACCAGCGGAACCAGCATTTGGCTGGTTGGGCAAAGACAAAACAGGTTCTGTTTTTAGGACCTGAACCTGGTTGTTGTTTTCCCAGGTTGGAAAAACAGAACCAGAGGTTGTTCACCAACCTATCCACCTGCTATTTTGTCCAGCCAGGTTGGTTCTGTTGCTTGGAATTATTTGGGATCATCCCTGGTTGTTCCCAGGTTGATTCCCAAGGTCCTTGCTAGCTAGAGCTATTTATTCCTTCTCTGTTTGTACCTGAATATAGTGAAATTGATTCAAGGCGAATTCCTTCCTTGCTGGAATTTCTTTTCTACGCGGTGCGACGGCGGAATGCTACCCGAGTCAACGCTAGTACGCTAGCACTCCAACGCTAGGCTAACGCTGTCCGAGCCATAACTTCGTAATGGCAGAACTTTTCGCGAGGCAACTTGGCTTATTTTAAAGCTCTTAGAGTGAGCTTCGATATAGGAAATTCTCAGCTTAATCCGATCGACGGTCTGCACGATACGCTGCGCGACGTTCAAGGTACTCTTGCTGTTTTGACTAAGTCCCTCTTGATCCCTCTCTCTACAAACTCGGACCCGAGGATAGGGGCTGGTCTTGTACCAGGCACCCAAGGACCCTTGGAGGTGACCCCGAGGAGAGGTTTTAAGTGTGAATAAAGTCTTAATAGCTTGAGTTTATTAGGCCCTTACACCAACAAGCTGGTATCAGAGCTGCGTTATAGTGATCCTCGATATAGGTAGCTATGGCGGGCAACACCTCGGCGGTAGCTGGTGAATCTTCAGCCCAAGATCGTAGCGGCAGCCATGATTCTGGTGTTTCTGCGCCAAGGGGAGCGCGAACAAGCCAGGGCTCGCTGATCAAGGAGGTGCTGAAAAACTTCACCGTCGAGAAGTTCAATGGTGAGGGCTATGATGATTGGGCCTGGAAAATGCAACTTTATTTCCGTCAAATCGGATTGCTGAAACTAATGATTGGGGAGGAGCCTAGACCGAGTGACCCCGCCCTTCAGGAAGATTGGGACGAGCGCGCCTCGGCTGGCTACTACTTGATGTCGCAGAGTTTGGAGCTGAAACCAGCGTCACCACGTCATGCACCTGCTGCCGGAGGTTGAGTGCGGTCCGAAGGCGTGGACGGTGTTGAAGGAGCTGCACGCCCCGACCTCCGTTGTTGCAACATTGATGCTGGAGAGGGAGCTGTCCGCGTTGCGCCTGAGCGAGGGAGAGCCGGTGCAACCTGTCCTGGACAAATTGCGCGACCTCTACGCGAAGTTGGCGACCGCGGGAATCACCTACCCGGAGCAAACAAAGTGCTTGAAGATGCTCTCGCTGCTGCCGGAATCGTGGCTTCAATTTACGAGCGGATTGAGCCTGCCGCAGAACCAGAGCTTGTGGACGCTCGAGTGGGTGCGGACGAAGATTCTGGAGGAGGACTTCCGTCGCCGCCAACTGAGGGGTGGAGACGACGGCAGCAGCGGCTACGGGATGCAAGGGAGCCGACGTGGCAAAGGACGTGGCTTCGGTGGTGCTGGACGCGGTGCAAAGAAAGACGACGACTCCAACGACCAACAAGGAGGTACCGGTTGGGGTCGCGGTGCGAAATCTGGACGTGGGGGCAAGTCGGGTGCTGGTGGCAAAATGAAAGGGAGTTGCTGGTATTGTGAGAAGGAAGGGCACCCCTGGTTTTTGTGCTATAAGAAACCCGATGGATGGACCCCCCAGAATCGTCACCAGGATGGCGGCGCGCGGAGGAACCAGAAAAACGGCGCCAACATGGTCGCTGATTCGTCCGACAACAACCCGAAGGGCAACGGCGGTGCGGAGAAGAAGAAGGAGCGCACCGCGGGCCAATTCTTCCATATGGGAGACAAGGGGGAGCAAGGAGACGCATCTGCTAAGGCTGGAGCAGAGCTGCACCCCCTGGACTATTGGGTGTTGGACACAGGGCGCTGCTTGGACAATGACGCCGCGCAAGGACCTGCTGGACGACGTACGCGCTGCACCGATTAATGAGGTGTGCTCTGCCTCTGGACACATGTTGAAGGTGGCTGGTGCGGGACGAGCTGCATTTAAGGGAGCGGATGGCAAGCCGGTGGTGCTGCACGACGTTCTCCTCGTCCCCGACCTGAAGGCCAACCTCATCTCCCTCCGTAAGCTTGGCAAGGCTGGGGTGAACACCAACACGGATGGGGCTCGCACTTATAAGGGGAAGCTGGGCAATCGGGTGCTTTGGGATCTGCACGAGAGCAAGGACGTGTACAGATCTATGTGGCAGCTGCCGGCGCTGGCGTGGCATGGTGGGGGGCAGGCTAGGAGAGGGGTCTGCATCCCAGGGGGAGTGCAACGCCGTTGGAGGGGTTGGTGTGAAAGTGTCGGCCAGATCTGGGGAGACAGATTGGGCAACTGCACACCGACGTTTGGGGCATGTGGCAATGCCTTTGCTGAAGCAGCTGGAGAAGGATGGAGCCGTTAAGGGCTTAAAGCTGAACGGACAACCACCCGATGATAACTGTGAAATTTGCCTCCTTTCAAAGTTCACCCGTTTCCCCTTCCATAGTGTGGCTGGCAGGAGCAAAAAGCCGTTGGAGCTGGTCCACATGGACTTGGTGGGGCCGCTGCCGGTGCAAGGGCACAAGGGGGAGCAGGTACTTCCTAACCATAGTGGATGACTGGAGCAGGCTAATGTGGGCGTATCCGCTGAAGCAGAAAGATCACGCCGCCTCCACGATTCGGGACGATTGGCTGCCGTTCGTGGAGAAGCAAGCGGAGTGTGTGGTGAAGCGGATTAGGACAGATCGGGGTGGTGAGTTCCTTGGAGCTGAGATGACGGCCTGGCTCAAGAAGCAGGGCATCCAGAGGGAGCTGACCACGGCTTACACCCCACAGTCCTAACGGTGTAGCAGAACGGGCGAACCGGACAATTCTGGAGACAGCTAGGGCGCTGCTCATAGAATCTGGGCTGGGCAACTTGATGTGGCCCCATGCTGTTCGGCACGCTACCGTCGCTAGGAACAGGGTACTCACAAAGGTTGGGGATGACTCGTGGGTGCCGTTGGAGAGGTGGCTTGGGAGGAAGCCGCCGGTGGACATGCTGAGGAGTGTTCGGTTGCATGGCAGTCGCCCACGTTCCCAAGACCTACCGCAGTAAGTTGGGGGCAGAGTGCAATCTGGTGTGTGCATTTGGGGCTGGCTGCTGAGAGCAAGGGATGGCTGCTGTGGGAACCTTCCAAGGGTGTGCTGTTTGACAGCAGGGATGTGAAGTTTGTTGAGGGCATGATGTATGGGAGCTGGGAGAAACAGCCGGAGGCCAGGGTGTCCCAGCAGATGGAGCAGATCACCATGCAGCTGGACCTGACTCCTAGTGTGTGGGAGGAGGGAGAGGAGGCAGCTGCAGAGGGTGGTGATAAAGAGAAGGTGCAGGAGGCACCAGCTGGTGGAGGTGATGGTGTGGAGATTAGCGGTAGCACTAGTGGAGCTGCTGGATCCGAGGGAGGAGAGCAGCAGCAGGGGAAAACTAAGAAGCCGAAGGGTGTTATTATGAAGGGATGGGAGACACCCGTCTCCAGGCCAGGACGTACCCGTATGGCTACTAAGAAGCTGACTGCAGGAGCTGATGTAGCGGAGCAGCAGCTTGGGACCGAGGAGGCATTGCTGATTCTACCACATGGCTATGACCCGGATGAGGAGGATCAACCTGCGTACTGTTTTCTTGCCCCTGCACCAGAGGAACCAGCTAGCATGGAGGAGGCATTAGCTGGACCAGATAGGGACAAATGGCTAGCTTCCAGGGATGCTGAGTACCAGAGCCTGCTGGAGAATGGGACTTGGGAACTAGTGGTGCTGCCTGAGGGAAAGAAAGCGGTACAATGCAAGTGGGTGCTAAGGATCAAGACTGACGACAAGGGGCAGGTCACCATCTACAAGAGTAGGTTGGTGGCTAAGGGGTTTATGCAGAAGGAGAAGCGGGACTTCAATGAGATCTTTGCTCCCACTGCCAAACCGCCTACCCTTCGTGTCTTGTTGGCAGATGCAGCCGTTGATGGGAAGTTCATTATCCAGATGGATATATCAACGGCATTCCTCAATGGGATTTTAGAGGAGGAGGTGTTCATGACGCAGCCGCCTGGGTATGAGGATGGTACGGGCAGGGTGTGCAAGCTGAAAAAGTCCATCTACGGCTTGAAGCAGGCGCCACGCTGCTGGTACCAGAAGTTGGCAGCTGTTTTAGAGGAGATGGAATTCAGGACCAGCAGCTGTGATGAGAGCCTCTTTCTCAAGGGGGAGGGGGAGAAGCTGGTGCTGTTTCTGGTCTATGTGGACGACATTCTTCTCTTTAGCAGCAGCATGAAGGAGATCCAGAAGGTGCAGCAGCAGCTGATGGAGAACTTCAAGTGCAAGAACCTTGGGGAGGTAAAGTACTACCTCGGGATGCACGTGGAGAGGGATCTGGATCACAGGTGGTTGAAGCTGCACCAGGAGAAGTTCATCAAGGAGCTTGGGGAGAAGTACGGAATTGAGAATGAGCGCAAGGTTGCAACTCCCCTGCCAGCAGAATTCAAGCTTGTGAAAGCTGCAGAGGATGAAGGGGTTGAAGCCGAGGAGCAGCAGCAATTTCAGTCCTTGGTGGGCAGCCTCTTGTATGCAGCAGTTCACACGAGACCCGACATCTCTTTCTCGGTTGGGCAGCTGGCTAGGGTAGTGCAGAATCCATCAGAGGAGCAGGTGGATGCAGCTGAGCGTGTGGTGAAGTATCTGAACTCTCACCCAAGCATTGGAGTTCAATACTCCGCATCTGCACAGGTGAAGCAGAAAGGGGTTGAGGTGCTGAAAGAGAAGGGGGAGAGGCTTGGAGAAGGCAAGCTTTTTCTCACTTGCTTTACTGATGCTACGTGGGCCTCTGAGAAGGAGGATTCCTCATCTGTGGGAGGATACATCTGCGTAGTTGGGGGAGGACCGGTTAGTTGGAGGTCAAAGAAGCAGACGGAGACAGCACTCTCTTCCGTGGAATCAGAGTACATGGCGATGTTCCATGGGGTGAAGGAGGTGATTTGGCTGAGGAGGCTGTTGGAGGAGATTGGCTAGGAGCAAAAGGTTGCTACGCCGCTGTTTTGTGATAGCAAGGTAGCTCTTGGGATGGCCAGGAACGCTGTGCTTCATGGGCTGAATAAGCACATGCGTATCAAGTGGCACTGGCTGCGTAAGGAGGTGAAGAGGGGGACGGTGAATCCGATCTACATCAAGACTCACCAGCAGCCAGCAGACTTCCTCACCAAGAGGCTTGCGGATGAGTCTCATTGGCGTTGTGTGCGCATGAGTGGAATGAGCATGAACTAGTATGGAATGATGGGGATGCAGCCGGCAGGCTGAGGGGGAGTGTGTTGGGTGCAAATTCACATTGCACGACATCCTGCCGTCTGTTTGTACGAGTATGCGTGTGCGAATGCATTTGCGTGTGAATGGTATGTTTGTGTGTTTGTTTGCTTTCGCAATTTTCGCTTGAAGCATTTGCAGGTACTCGCAAAATGTGCGCTTCGGCATAACATTGTACGCGCTATGAACAGTACAAGCAGAAAGGACGAGCTCGCAAAGGAACCCAAGATGGAAGCTTTGCGGTTCAACTTACTTGATTGCGCAGATTCAGTTCTATCCAACTCGAAATTGTACTGTTTTGTTTGGTTGTCTATAGTGTAGCAGGGCAGGCACTATAGGGGTACAATTTAGGTGAAGGTTGGATGTTGTTTGTCTGTATCTGCATGCTACAGGGCCAGGGGAAACCAGCGGAACCAGCATTTGGCTGGTTGGGCAAAGACAAAACAGGTTCTGTTTTTAGGACCTGAACCTGGTTGTTGTTTTCCCAGGTTGGAAAAACAGAACCAGAGGTTGTTCACCAACCTACACCTGCATTTTGTCCAGCCAGGTTGGTTCTGTTGCTTGGAATTATTTGGGATCATCCCTGGTTGTTCCCAGGTTGATTCCCAAGGTCCTTGCTAGCTAGAGCTATTTATTCTTCTCTGTTTGTACCTGAACATAGTGAAATTGATTCAGGCGAATTCCTTCCTTGCTGGAATTTCGTTTCTACGCGGTGCGACGGCGGAATGCTACCCGAGTCAACGCTAGTACGCTAGCACTCCAACGCTAGGCTAACGCTGTCCGAGCCATAACTTCGTAATGGCAGAACTTTTCGCGAGGCAACTTGGCTTATTTTAAAGCTCTTAGAGTGAGCTTCGATATAGGAAATTCTCAGCTTAATCCGATCGACGGTCTGCACGATACGCTGCGCAACGTTCAAGGTACTCTTGCTGTTTTGACTAAGTCCCTCTTGATCCCTCTCTCTACAAACTCGGACCCGAGGATAGGGGCTGGTCTTGTACCAGGCACCCAAGGACCCTTGGAGGTGACCCCGAGGAGAGGTTTTAAGTGTGATAAAGTCTTAATAGCTTGAGTTTATTAGGCCCTTACACCAACAAACGACTCCCATGCAACCGAACACCCTTAGCATGTCTACCGGCGGCTTCCTCCCAAGCCACCTCTCCAACGGCACCAACGAGTCATCCCCAGCCTTTGTGAGTACCCTGTTCCTAGCGACGGTAGTGTGCCGAACAGCATGGGGCCACATCAAGTTGCCCAGCCCAGATTCTATGAGCAGCGCCCTAGCTGTCTCCAGAATTGTCCGGTTCGCCCGTTCTGCTACACCGTTGGATTGTGGTTATGTAAGCCGTGGTCAGCTCCCTCTGGATGCCCTGCTTCTTGAGCCAGGCCGTCATCTCAGCTCCAAGGAACTCACCACCCCGATCTGTCCTAATCCGCTTCACCACACACTCCGATTGCTTCTCCACGAATGGCAGCCAATCTTCCCGTATCGTAGAGGCGGCATGGTCCTGCTTCAGCGATATGCCCATATAAGCCTGCTCCAATCATCCACTATGGTCAGAAAGTACCGCTCCCCTTGTGCCCTTGCACCGGCAGCGGCCCATCAAGTCCATGTGGACCAGCTCCAACGGCTTTTTGCTCCTGCCAGCCACACTATGGAAGGGGAAACGGGTGAACTTTGAAAGGAGGCAAATTTCACAGTTATCATCGGGTGGTTGTCCGTTCAGCTTCAAGCTCATAACGGCTCCATCCTTCTCCAGCTGCTTCAGCAAAGGCATTGCCACATGCCCCAAACGTCGGTCTGCAGTTGCCCAATCCGTCTCCCCAGATCTGGCCGACACTTTCACACCAACCCCTCCAACGGCGTTGCACTCCCCCTGGGATGCAGACCCCTCTCCAGCCTGCCCCCCACCGTACCACGCCAGCGCCGGCAGCTGCCACATAGATCTGTACACGTCCTTTCTCTCGTGCAGATCCCAAAGTACCCGATTGCCCAGCTTCCCCTTATAAGTGCGAGCCCCATCCCTGTTGGTGTTCACCCAGCGTTGCCAAGCTTACGGAGGGAGATAAGGTTGGCCTTCAGGTCGGGGACGAGGAGAACGTCGTGCAGCACCACCGGCTTGCCATCCGCTCCCTTAAACGCAGCTCGTCCCGCACCAGCCACCTTCAACATGTGTCCAGAGGCAGAGCACACCTCGTTAATCGGTGCAGCGCGTACGTCGTCCAGCAGGTCCTTGCGCGGCGTCATTGTCCAAGCAGCGCCCATGTCCAACACCCAATAGTCCAGGGGGTGCAGCTCTGCTCCAACCTTAGCAGATGCGTCTCCTTGCTCCCCCTTGTCTTCCATATGGAAGTATTGGCCCGCGATGCGCTCCTTCTTTTTCTCCGCACCGCCGTTGCCCTTCGGGTTGTTGTCGGACGAATCAGCGACCATGTTGGCGCCGTTTTTCTGGTTCCTCCGCGCGCCGCCATCCTGGTGACGATTCTGGGGGGTCCATCCATCGGGTTTCTTATAGCACAAAAACCAGGGGTGCCCTTCCTTCTCACAATACCAGCAACTCCCTTTCGTTTTGCCACCAGCACCCGGCTTGCCCCCACGTCCAGATTTCGCACCGCGACCCCAACCGGTACCTCCTTGTTGGTCGTTGGAGTCGTCGTCTTTCTTTGCACCGCGTCCAGCACCACCGAAGCCACGTCCTTTGCCACGTCGGCTCCCTTGCATCCCGTAGCCGCGGCTGCCGTCGTCTCTACCCCTCAGTTGGCGACGACGGAAGTCCTCCTCCAGAATCTTCGTCCGCACCCACTCGAGCGTCCACAAGCTCTGGTTCTGCGGCAGGCTCAATCCGCTCGTGAATTGAAGCCACGATTCCGGCAGCAGCGAGAGCATCTTCAGGCACTTTGGTCTGCTCCGGGTAGGTGATTCCCGCGATCGCCAGCTTTGCGTAGAGATCACGCATCTTGTCCAGGATGGTTTGCACCGGCTCTCCCTCGCTTCAGCGCAACGTAGACAGCTCCCTCTCCATCATGAGCGTCGCAGCGACGGAGGTAGGGGCGTGCAGCTCCTTCAACACCGTCCACGCCTTCGGACCGCACTCAACCTCCGGCAGCAGGTGCATGACGTGGTGACGCTGGTTCAGCTCCAAACTCTGTGACATCAAGTAGTAGCCAGCCGAGGCGCGCTCGTCCCAATCTTCCTGAAGGGCGGGGTCACTCGGTCTAGGCTCCTCCCCAATCATTAGTTTCAGCAAACCGATCTGACGGAAATAAAGTTGCATTTTCCAGGCCCAATCATCATAGCCCTCACCATTGAACTTCTCGACAGTGAAGTTTTTCAGCACCTCCTTGATCAGCGAGCCCTGGCTTGTTCGCGCTCCCCTTGGCGCAGAAACACCAGAATCTTGGCTGCCGCTACGATCTTGGGCTGAAGATTCACCAGCTACCGCCGAGGTGTTGCCCGCCATAGCTACCTATAACGAGGATTACTATAACGCAGCTCTGATACCAGCTTGTTCGTGTAAGGGCCTAATAAACTCAAGCTATTAAGACTTTATCACACTTAAAACCTCTCCTCGGGGTCACCTCCAAGGGTCCTTGGGTGCCTGGTACAAGACCAGCCCCTATCCTCGGGTCCGAGTTTGTAGAGAGAGGGATCAAGAGGGACTTAGTCAAAACAGCAAGAGTACCTTGAACGTCGCGCAGTGTATCGTGCAGACCGTCGATCGGATTAAACTGAGAATTTCCTATACCGAAGCTCGCTCCAAGAGCTTTAAAATGAACCAAGTTGCCTCTCGAAAAGTTTCTGCCATTACGAAGTTATGGCTCGGACAGCGTTTGCCTAGCGTCGGAGTGCTAGCGTACTAGCGTTGACTCGGGTAGCATTCCGCCGTCGCACCGCGTAGAAAGGAAATTCCAGCAAGGAAAGAATTCGCTTGAATCAATTTCACTATATTCAGGTACAAACAGAGAAGGAATAAATAGCTCTAGCTAGCAAGGACCTTGGAAATAAACCTGGGAACAACCAAGGATGATCCCAAATAATTCCAAGCAACAGAATCAACCTGGCTGGACAAAACAGCAGGTGGTAGGTTGGTTAACAACCTCTGGTTCTGTTTTTCCAACCTGGGAAAACAACAACCAGGTTCAGGTCCTAAAAACAGAACCTGTTTTGTCTTTGCCCAACCAGCCAAATGCTGGTTCCGCTGGTTTTCCCTGGCCCTGAAGCATGCAGATACAGACAAACAACATCCAACCTTCACCTAAATTGTACCCCTATAGTGCCTGCCCTGCTACACTATAGTCAACCAAACAAAACAGTACAATTTCGAGTTGGATAGAACTGAATCTGTGCAATCAAGTAAGCCGAACCGCAAAGCTTCTATCTTGGGTTCTTTTGCGAGCTCGTCCTTTCTGCTTGTACTGTTCATAACGCGTACAATGTTATGCTGAAGCGCACAATGCGTGAGTACCTGCAAATGCTTCAAGCAAAAATTGCAAAAGCAAACAAACACACGAACATTCCATTCATACCCAAATGCATTCGCTCACGCATACTCGTACAAACAGACGGCAGGATGTCGTGCAATGTGAATTTGCACCCAACAACGTACGCATGTCACCCCCGGTACAGTCACCAACCCAAATGCGCACCAACCAATCTCCGACACATGTGTAATTCTTACTTGACAGCCAGAATGTAACCACAACTCGCCCACCAATGCGCGTAATATCCCGCCGCATTGTACAGCACTAGGAGTTGTTCGCGAACCCGAACATCGCCAATCTCCGACGGACACGTGATGCTCGCGCGCCAAGCACGGACCCCACTGATTAGACGGCTGGCTTATGCATACTTCGACCGTGACCAATGAAGCGCCGCCTACCTTGTAACCTGGTGATGCACCATGTTGCCAGCATTGGCGCAAATCTGTGTCGCGTCCGTTTTTTCGTGATGTCGCCTTAACCCTCCCCGCCGCACACCCACCCTCCCCGCCCACTAAGGCACCAAGGCGAAGCGTATTCGGTAGTTCGCCGAACGTTACTATAGATGCGCGAACGTTATCTGCACCGTTGCGCATCGCGTGACCAGAACATCTTAAATACACTTGTGCGCATCAGCGGTATACCTGGCATAAACACCAGCCGTTGATTTCAGCGGGTTACGTATGACATGCAGCACAAAAACGCGACGCGGCAAACAGTTTGTAGCCACTAATTATAGCATTCCTAATAATGAATACCGCACACTGTGCATACCGCGTCTATTGTGCTGTTCATAGATTGCGAATACGTGCCTCTCGTGTACAACGAATAATTTTCGCAGATTAACGACGTGTACCCACGACATAAGCTTCTTTTCACTCATCATTTCCACACACACCAGCTGTTTTCCTACAACAACCATAACAACCCCGGTAAACTCTGATGCCCATTTTACACTACAAACATAACACGTCACAATTCTCTAATTGTAGTAACCCTCACATATAGAACCCCGAACCACTCCTAACGGATGCCCAGCCCCCGCCTCAAGCACTGCCATTGGATCCAGATGCGTTGTCCTCCTGTTCAGCCGCCCTCCGTGCATAACAGCCGGGGACAAGGTGCTCTAGTCCACAGGAGGACAGCATCAGACCATGCTCCCCCCAGACCCACGCCTCCGCCTCTGCGTCGTACTTGGGCTTGAACATCTGGATCGCCTGCTCCATTGCTAGCAGTGCCACATAATGCAGGCCGTCCATCACTTCCGCGTTGCCTCCAGCAGAGTTGGACACGCGTGCCTTGCGCTTGTCCCGGTTCAGGATGGTGTTTGTCACCTGCACACAACCACAATCGGCGAATGCACACATATAACTCACATGCTTTTGTAGTGTTGGTGTAAGAGCCTAATAAACTCAAGCTATTAAGACTTTATCACACCTAAAACCTCTCCTCGGGGTCATTTCCAAGGGTCCTTGAGTGCCTGGTACAAGACCAGCCCCTATCCTCGGGTCCGAGTTTGTAGAGAGAGGGATCAAGAGGGACTTAGTCAAAACAGCAAGAGTACCTTGAACGTCGCGCAACGTATCGTGCAGACCGTCGATCGGATTAAGCTGAGAATTTCCTATATCGAAGCTCCCTCCAAGAGCTTTAAAATGAACCAAGTTGCCTCGCGAAAAGTTCTGCCATTACGAAGTTATGGCTCGGACAGCGCTTGCCTAGCGTTGGAGTGCTAGCGTACTAGCGTTGACTCGGGTAGCATTCCGCCGTCGCACCGCGTAGAAACGAAATTCCAGCAAGGAAGGAATTCGCTTGAATCAAATTGACTATATTCAGGTACAAACAGAGAAAGAATAAATAGTTCTAGCTAGCAAGGACCTTGGGAATAAACCTGGGAACAACCAAGGATGATCCCAAATAATTCCAAGCAACAGAACCAACCTGGCTGGACAAAACAGCAGGTAGTAGGTTGGTAAACAACCTCTGGTTCTGTTTTTCCAACCTGGGAAAACAACAACCAGGTTCAGGTCCTAAAAACAGAACCTGTTTTGTCTTTGCCCAACCAGCCAAATGCTGGTTCCACTGGTTTCCCCTGGCCCTGTAGCATGCAGATACAGACAAACAACATCCAACCTTCACCTAAATTGTACCCCTATAGTGCCTGCCCTGCTACACTATAGTCAACCAAACAAAACAATACAATTTCAAGTTGGATAGAACTGAATCTGCGCAATAAAGTAAGCCGAACCGCAAAGCTTCCATCTTGGGTTCCTTTGCGAGCTCGTCCTTTCTGCTTGTACTGTTCATAGCGCGTACAATGTTATGCCGAAGCGAACAATGCGTGAGTACCTGCAAATGCTTCAAGCCAAAATTGCGAAAGCAAACAAACACACGAACATACCATTCACACGCAAATGCATTCGCACACGCATACTCGTACAAACAGACGGCAGGATGTCGTGCAATGTGAATTTGCACCCAACACACTCCCCCTCAGCCTGCCGGCTGCATTTCCATCATTCCATGCTAGTTCATGCTCATTCCACTCATGCGCACACAACGCCAATGAGGCTCATCCGCAAGCCTCTTGGTGAGAAAGTCTGCTGGCTGGTGGTGAGTCTTGATGTAGATCGGATTCACCGTCCCCCTTTTCACTTCCTTACGCAGCCAGTGCCACTTGATACGCATGTGCTTGTTCAGCCCATGAAACACAGCGTTCCTGGCCATCCCAAGAGCCTCCTTGCTATCACAAAACAGCGGCGTAGCAACCTTCTGCTACTGACCTCCTCAGCCAAATCACCTCCTTCACCCCGTGGAACATTGCCATGTACTCTGATTCCACGGAAGAGAGTGCTGTCTCCGTCTGCTTCTTGGACCTCCAACTAACAGGTCCTCCCCCTACTACGCAGATGTATCCTCCCACAGATGAAGAATCTTCCTTCTCAGAAGCCCAAGTTGCATCGGTAAAGCAAGTGAGAAAGAGCTTGCCTTCTCCAAGCCTCTCCCCCTTCTCTTTCAGCACCTCAACCCCTTTCTGCTTCACCTGTGCAGATGCGGAGTATTGAACTCCAATGCTTGGGTGGGAGTTCAGATACTTCACCACACGCTCAGCTGCATCCACCTGCTCCTCTAATGGATTCTGCACCACCCTAGCCAGCTGCCCAACCGAGATAGAGATGCCAGGCCTTGTGTGAACTGCTGCATAGAAGAGGCTGCCCACCAAGGACTGGAATTGCTGCTGCTCCTCAGCTTCAACCCCTTCATCCTCTGCAGCCTTTACAAGCTTGAATTCTGCTGGCAGGGGAGTTGCAACCTTGCGCTCATTCTCAATCCCATACTTCCCCCCCAGCTCCCTGATGAACTTCTCCTGGTGCAGTTTCAACCACCTGTGATCTGGATCTCTCTCCACGTGCATCCCAAGGTAGTACTTTACCTCCCCAAGGTTCTTGCACTTGAAGTTCTCCATCAGCTGCTGCTGCACATTTTGGATCTCCTTCATGCTGCTGCTAAAGAGAAGAATGTCATCCACATAGACCAGAAACAGCACCAGCTTCTCCCCCTCCCCCTTAAGAAAGAGGCTCTCATCACAGCTGCTGGTCCTGAATCCCATCTCCTCTAAAACAGCTGCCAACTTCTGGTACCAGCAGCGTGGCGCCTGCTTCAAGCCGTAGATGGATTTTTTCAGCTTGCACACCCTGCCCGTACCATCATCATACCCAAGCGGCTGCGTCATGAACACCTCCTCCTCTAAAATCCCGTTGAGGAATGCCGTTGATATGTCCATCTGGATAATGAACTTCCCACTAACGGCTGCATCTGCCAACAAGACACGAAGGGTAGGGGGTTTGGCAGTGGGAGCAAAGATCTCATTGAAGTCCCGCTTCTCCTTCTGCATAAACCCCTTAGCCACCAACCTATTCTTGTAGATGGTGACCTGCCCCTTGTCGTCGGTCTTGATCCTTAGCACCCACTTGCATTGTACCGCTTTCTTTCCCTCAGCCACCACCACTAGTTCCCAAGTCCCATTCTCCAGCAAGCTCTGGTATTCAGCATCCCTAGAAGCTAGCCATTTGTCCCTATCTGGTCCAGCTAATGCCTCCTCCATGCTAGCTGGTTCCTCTGGTGCAGGGGCAAGAAAACAGTACGCAGGCTCATCCTCCTCATCCGGGTCATAGCCATGCGGTAGAATCAGCAATGCCTCCTCGGTCCCAAGCTGCTGCTCAGCTACATCAGCTCCTGCAGTCAGCTTCTTAGTAGCCATACGGGTACGTCCTGGCCTGGAGACGGGTGTCTCCCATCCCTTCATAACGACACCCTTCGGCTTCTTAGTTTTCCCCTGCTGCTGCTCTTTCCCCTCAGATCCAGCAGCTCCACTAGTGCCAGTCTCCACATCATTTTCTCCACCAGCAGGTGCCTCCTGTACCTTCTTTCCGTCACCATCCTCTGCAGCTGCCTCCTCTCCCTCCTCCTACATACTAGGAGTCAGGTCCAGCTGCATGGTGATCTGCTCCATTTGCTGAGACACCCTGGCCTCCGGCTGTTTCTCCCAGCTCCCATACATCATGCCCTCAACAAACTTCACATCCCTGCTGTCAAACAACACACCCTTGGAAGGTTCCCACAGCAGCCATCCCTTGCTCTCAGCAGCCAGCCCCAAATGCACACACCAGATTGCACTCGCCCCCAACTTACTGCGGTAGGTTTTGGGGACGTGGGCGGCTGCCATGCAACCGAACACCCTCAGCATGTCCACCGGCGGCTTCCTCCCAAGCCACCTCTCCAACGGCACCCACGAGTCATCCCCAACCTTTGTGAGTACCCTGTTCTTAGCGACGGTAGCGTGCCGAACAACATGGGGCCACATTAAGTTGCCCAGCCCAGATCCTATGAGCAGTGCCCTAACTGTCTCCAGAATTGTCCCGTTCGCCCGTTCTGCTACACCGTTGGACTGTGGGGTGTACGCCGTGATCAGCTCCCTCTGGATGCCCTGCTTCTTGAGCCAGGCCGTCATCTCAGCTCCAAGGAACTCACCACCCCGATCTGTCCTAATCCGCTTCACCACACACTGCGCTTGCTTCTCCACTAACGGCAGCCAATCGTCCCGAATCGTGGAGGCGGCGTGATCTTTCTGCTTCAGCGGATAAGCCCACATTAGCCTGCTCCAGTCATCCACTATGGTTAGGAAGTACCGCTCCCCCTTGTGCCCTTGCACCGGCAGCGGCCCCACCAAGTCTAAGTGGACCAGCTCCAACGGCTTTTTGCTCCTGCTAGCCACACTATGGAAGGGGAAACGGGTGAACTTTGAAAGGAGGCAAATTTCACAGTTATCATCGGGTGGTTGTCCATTCAGCTTCAAGCCCTTAACGGCTCCATCCTTCTCCAGCAACTTCAGCAAAGGCATTGCCACATGCCCCAAACGTCGGTGTGCAGTTGCCCAATCCGTCTCCCCAGATCTGGCCGACACTTTCACACCAACCCCTCCAACGGCGTTGCACTCCCCCTGGGATGCAGACCCCTCTCCAGCCTGCCCCCCACCGTGCCACGCCAGCGCCGGCAGCTGCCACATAGATCTGTACACGTCCTTGCTCTCGTGCAGATCCCAAAGCACCCGATTGCCCAGCTTCCCCTTATAAGTGCGAGCCCCATCCGTGTTGGTGTTCACCCCAGCCTTGCCAAGCTTACGCAGGGAGATAAGGTTGGCCTTCAGGTCGGGGACGAGAAGAACGTCGTGCAGCACCACCGGCTTGCCATCCGCTCCCTTAAACGCAGCTCGTCCCGCACCAGCCACCTTCAACATGTGTCCAGAGGCAGAGCACACCTCATTAATCGGTGCAGCGCGTACGTCGTCCAGCAGGTCCTTGCGCGGCGTCATTGTCCAAGCAGCGCTTGTGTCCAACACCCAATAGTCCAGGGGGTGCAGCTCTGCTCCAACCTTAGCAGATGCGTCTCCTTGCTCCCCCTTGTCTCCCATATGGAAGAATTGGCCCGCGGTGCGCTTCTTCTTCTTCTCCGCACCGCCGTTGCCCTTCGGGTTGTTGTCGGACGAATCAGCGACCATGTTGGCGCCGTTTTTCTGGTTACTCCGCGCGCCGCCATCCTGGTGACGATTCTGGGGGGTCCATCCATCGGGTTTCTTATAGCACAAAAACCAGGGGTGCCCTTCCTTCTTACAATACCAGCAACTCCCTTTCATTTTGCCACCAGCACCCGACTTGCCCCCACGTCCAGATTTCGCACCGCGACCCCAACCGGTACCTCCTTGTTGGTCGTTGGAGTCGTCGTCTTTCTTTGCACCGCGTCCAGCACCACCGAAGCCACGTCCTTTGCCACGTCGGCTCCCTTGCATCCCGTAGCCGCTGCTGCCGTCGTCTCCACCCCTCAGTTGGCGGCGACGGAAGTCCTCCTCCAGAATCTTCGTCCGCACCCACTCGAGCGTCCACAAGCTCTGGTTCTGCGGCAGGCTCAATCCGCTCGTGAATTGAAGCCACGATTCCGGCAGCAGCGAGAGCATCTTCAGGCACTTGATCTGCTCCGGGTAGGTGATTCCCGCGATCGCCAGCTTCGCGTAGAGATCACGCATCTTGTCCAGGATGGGTTGTACCGGCTCTCCCTCGCTTAGGCGCAACGCGGACAGCTCTCTCTCCATCATGAGCGTCGCAGCGACGGAGGTAGGGGCGTGCAGCTCCTTCAACACCGTCCACGCCTTCGGACCGCACTCAACCTCCGGCAGCAGGTGCATGACGTGGTGACGCCGGTTCAGCTCCAAACTCTGCGACATCAAGTAGTAGCCAGCCGAGGCGCGCTCGTCCCAATCTTCCTGAAGGGCGGGGTCACTCGGTCTAGGCTCCTCCCCAATCATTAGTTTCAGCAATCCGATCTGACGGAAATAAAGTTGCATTTTCCAGGCCCAATCATCATAGCCCTCACCATTGAACTTCTCGACGGTGAAGTTTTTCAGCACCTCCTTGATCAGCGAGCCCTGGCTTGTTCGCGCTCCCTTTGGCGCAGAAACACCAGAATCATGGCTGCCGCTACGATCTTGGGCTGAAGATTCACCAGCTACCGCCGAGGTGTTCCCCGCCATAGCTACCTATATCGAGGATCACTATAACGCAGCTCTGATACCAGCTTGTTGGTGTAAGGGCCTAATAAACTCAAGCTATTAAGACTTTATCACACTTAAAACCTCTCCTCGGGGTCACCTCCAAGGGTCCTTGGGTGCCTGGTACAAGACCAGCCCCTATCCTCGGGTCCGAGTTTGTAGAGAGAGGGATCAAGAGGGAATTAGTCAAAACAGCAAGAGTACCTTGAACGTCGCGCAGCGTATCGTGCAGACCGTCGATCGGATTAAGCTGAGAATTTCCTATATCGAAGCTTCCTCCAAGAGCTTTAAAATGAACCAAGTTGCATCGCGAAAAGTTCTGTCACTACGAAGTTATGGCTCGGACAGCGTTTGCCTAGTGTTGGAGTGCTAGCGTACTAGCGTTGACTCTGGTAGCATTCCGCCGTCGCACCGCGTAGAAACGAAATTCCAGGAAGGGAGGAATTCGCTTGAATCAAAATTGACTATATCCAGGTACAAACAGAGAAAGAATAAATAGTTCTAGCTAGCAAAGACCTTGGGAATAAACCTGGGGACAACCAAGGATGATCCCAAATAATTTCAAGCAACAGAAACAACCTCTGGTTCTGTTTTTCCAACCTGGGAAAACAACAACCAGGTTCAGGTCCTAAAAACAGAACCTGTTTTGTCTTTGCCCAACCAGCCAAATGCTGGTTCCGCTGGTTTCCCCTGGCCCTGTAGCATGCAGATATAGACAAACAACATCCAACCTTCACCTAAATTGTACCCCTATAGTGGCTGCCCTGCTACACTATAGTCAACCAAACAAAACAGTACAATTTCAACTTGGATAGAACTGAATCTGCGCAATCAAGTAAGCCGAACCGCAAAGCTTCCATCTTGGGTTCCTTTGCGAGCTCGTCCTTTCTGCTTGTACTGTTCATAGCGCGTACAATGTTATGCCAAAGCGAACAATGCGTGAGTACCTGCAAATGCTTCAAGCAAAAATTGCGAAAGCAAACAAACACACGAACATACTATTCACACACAAATGCATTCGCACACGCATACTCGTACAAACAGACGGCAGGATGTCGTGCAATGTGAATTTGCACCCAACATGTAGAAGCCCCAGTTCCCACCCAACACTCACCACATGCTCGAGCCACGCCATCTGGTACAGGTTCACCGTTACGCCCCTATTGACCCTCCTTAGCTAGAAGGCTATCACGGCGCAAGTAGTGAACGCCCCGGACGCAAAGATCATGCCACTCTTGCTCTCGCTCCATGTTGACAGCGTGAGGTTATCTGTACACACCATAGACAAGCGGCATACCCTGTTATCGCTACTCCAAGCATCCTCCTTGCATCACGTTGCACACTACCTACCGTTCTCATCGTCCAGGAGGCGATATCGCATGCGAACCTCCGCGGCTTCTCTCCGCTCCTTACGTGCCCACGGGCTGCGTGCATCCCGTTCGTCGCGCCATAGTCTTATGCGCGGCAACGCAATGTCACGTACGTGCCCCGTCACCTCTGTCTTCCACTAGCTGAGCGACTTGTTCAAGTCACCCCGTCGCGTCTTGCAGGCTGCTAGGGCGACACTTGCATAACTAAAAGTCAGACGGCGGATAACCGCGCAAACTCTAAGCGTCTTGTCTTCGGTGCTGGGATAAAACGTCATGTAATCATTCGCCTGCTCGATGAACAGGTACTCTCTCACATGGTCGCAAGATTTCTGCCCAAGTAGTGTATCGCAAGGTTAGGGAGAAACCCGGTCACGACACCAACACAACCGCTATCGCATCATACAGATCCAGAACCTGTGCAACCAGGAAACTCAAGAACGCCACGCTGGACACTCACCTTCCACGGCTTGTCCGCGGGCAAGAAATCGAACGCCTCCTGAAGCAGGGGTGAGCTCGAGACCGTCAAGTGCCGCCTCTTGCATGTAGGCGCCTTCACTGTCTCCTCCTCCTCCTCCTCCTCCTCGTCGTCGACATCCTCATACGAAGACTCGTGGATGGAGTCCGACGTTACTCTCCTTCACTTGCTCTTCCGCGCCTCCTTGCGTGCCCGTTCTTCGCGCAAACCTATCTGTCTCTTGTTGGCCCGTTTTGGATCATGGGCCGCTAGCAGCTGAGCCTCTAGGCGCGCAATCTTGCAGTCACTCTCCTCGCTCGCTGTCTTTATCTCCTCGAGCTCGTGACGGCTTATGACAACGTTGTCCTCGGCCAACGTTGCCGCCAGCCGTGAACCAGACGCCGGTTCCGCAGCGCCACTAGGCAACGCGACAAAAGGATCGTTCGGACCCGGTGCGGTGCCTTTGCACCCGTGTCTTTCGCTGTCCCAGGTGTGTCGCCCATAACAGAAGCAACAGGCTTTGATCGGACCGGAGCTGCCTCCCCCTCGCCATGGCTTCCTTCGTCGCCTGCGCCTACGCTAGACGCCGCAGCTGCAATCGGCGTGACTTGAGATGCCCCCTGAGCCACAGTATCCACGCCTGTGCGAACATTAGAAACAGTAAGCCAACTCAAGCTACTCTATGAGCGCCTTAACACACAATTCAGAGGCGGCAAAATGAAAATACCAGCACGTCTACATGAACTGGAACCCCATGACACAATACCTTGTATAGGAATACACTTCTGCTTCGCCACTCTAGAGCGCTTATACTGCCCACCACCCCCCGCGCACGATTGTCTCTCCGCGTGGGCGTTAACGCCCGAGGTGGTACGCATTTCGAAGGTATGCAGGGGTTTGCCTTGGCCTGTGCGATCGACCAGAAGGCAGTTCCTCCGAAGTCCCCATGGGAGTCTCCATTGCGCAATGGCAAAGAGAACCACCTCTCAATAACCGCACACCTTTGTGCAAAAGTATGCACAATCATACAACGCATTCTGTGACGCTCGAGGAATAGATGGATCCTTCGATCGTTCCAGCGCCACGGTGGGTGCGGGTGGACGCAATCACAACAGCCAATCATGCAGGGCCACGCGTGCATCCTAAGATTCCCCTATCTCAACCGAAGCCCATTTTGAATGTATGGCACTATAGAGTCCTCACCAAACAAGCTGAAGTGCAAAATCCGTACACCATATAGTACTAGGCATTGAACGTAACAAAGTAATCAATGTTGTCCGATCCGAAAATACTACCCAAGTCCATTCTACCACTTTGAATAGCCTAGCCACCAAAGCCTCGCATCCATGGCCCAAACCCTCTGCTCACACACTTCACCCCATAGTAATACCATCAGGGTCAACATAAAAAATTGCACCCTCAAAGGCATCCCCCAGGGCCACCCCCGTGTTTATTCCCTGGACCGCCTCATCTCCCACCATTGCCGCCGCCTCCTCGTTTAGATCGTGAGGTGTTCCCCGCCCAGCATTTATGTCACTAATGGGCATACAGTCGGTTTCCATGGCATGCCCATCCGCATCCGCATCCTGTCCTGCACAACCTACACATCATCCTTATCATTATCCTGAGATTCGGAATGCGCATCCCCATCCCCTCCTGTATCCTCCTCCGGACAGTCCGCTAATGCCGTCTCCCACTCTGTCCATCTGAACCATTGGCGGCCCTTGACGAGATGGCGAACGGCGGACAATGTGCACCCCTGCAGCATACACTTCTCTGGGGCCGACAGCTCCACCGTTCCAGCCACCCTCTTCCCTGCCTTCACAACGTACACCGCTGCAGCATACGCCGTTGCAGCCTCCAGCTCTTTATTGTATACCCCCAGCCTCATCTGGGTGCGCTTCGCCTTATCTGCCTCCAGGAAAAGGATCGTGGCGCTCCATTTCCCGCGCTTCTCCTTCCGCACTCCCTTGTACTGCGATGTCGCCGTTTGGCGCTTACCCCTGCGCTCCCCGGATGGTACGTCCGCTTCTGCATCACTCACCGACGGAGTCGTCAGCCGGCGTTTCCTCGCTGCCGGCATCGCCAACTTCACCGGCCCTGTCGCAGACGAAGGTACGTGTGTCGGATCTGCCTGTTTCGTGTAATCTGCGCATCCTGGTGGGCCACTCATCGACCACTTTGCTGTCGACGGGGAGGGTAAGGCGCAGGGACTCACCCTGATGAACCACCCCAAGCTCGAACGTCTCATGGACTGCACAGGCTGTCTCCATCCCCGCATCCGAATCGCCCTTGGACCCCGGACTGTCGGAAGCACTCGGCCGCACACCCGCGGTTGGCTTTGGAGTCGACGGAGCAGTGGATATGCTGCTCCCATGCGCAGGCAACCCTCCTTGAAGGCTTTGCGTCTGCAGCACGTGCGCTGCGGCTGCGAGGAGCTGGTCATCACTGTAGCCCATAACGGATCCAAGGGCGCTGAATGCTGCTTTCCAAATTACTATGTCCCTCTTCAAGCCGTACAGCTCTACTTGGTACATTGTCAGCTTCGTGTTGACATCCTCCCGTCTTGAGTCAAGCATGGCCCCATCTACCGTCACTTTTGGCTGGGGTTGCTTCGGTACGACCAACCCCTGTTTCACGAGTGCGGGTACAAGCTCATGGTCTGCATGCATGCATATATCCCCACGCATGCCACGGCGGAACTCCAGAGCACTTACCCCCTCCAAATACAGAAACAGCTTGACATTCCTGAAATCGGTATCCACCAGGACCTTCAGGTAGTGGCATACAAATACGTCGCAATCATACTCATTGTCCTGCCGCTTTAACTGATGCTTCTGCACGCCCAGACGGACACTGAGAGTCATTAAACATGATCATGAAGCGCAACGTACCCTCAAACAGAGCTTCGCCCATGCAGTGACGTATTGCCTACATTGAAGGTAAATGGTTTGGCATCCTTCAAGACGGCAACGAGAGTGGTCGGGTCACACTCTGGGTGGAGCACCCTGGCGGTGAGTTCCAGCAAACTGTATGGCATTGGCAACATAGCGCGCGTGACGAGACATTAGCAACATCCCCATCATCGCCAGGAGAAAATCCCTACCGCCCATGCACACTCACCGTTTGACGCCATCGAACACGGTTGGATCGTCGTAGTGTGTGCCGTAACTGTCGAAAAGAATCAGCTCGAGTGGATGATCCGCATCTACCGACGTGGAGGCCAGGAGTTTCTTTGGCGAGGGGACGACCATGAGCGAATAGTGAGCACTGCCACGTGGCGCCCAATAAGTGTACTTGTGTCCAACAGAAAGGAGTAAAGCAGTACAACAGCCAGAGGATCACATGGTGAAGACTTACTTCTTGAATACCGGAATCGCCAGATAGTCCACGTCGAACACCCTGGCTGATTTGCCCATTGAATACGGCTTGTTGAAGTCCGACACATGCGCGAAGGCCTTGCTGTCGATTGCCACCCATGTTGTGCCGTTGGGCGTTGTGGGGCGCCGAATGCTCAGCAACCTGCACGCAGTCTCACAGCACATGATTAGGGTTGAACTAGATCATTCGTACATATTTAATAGTACCGGGTAGCCAGACGATGGCCATGATGACTCACACATTGTGAAAGTTCACGATGGCGTCGGTGAGGCACTGACCATCTACAATAGTAACCACGTCTGACGCCTCGAGGAAACAGCCGGCGCCATCGGCGTTGAACAGCGTCAGAGCCTTGAACTTCTCGGGCTGCTTCGATTCGCAAAGCCGGAACACAAAGTCTTGTGGCTCAGGAACCTCCGCCTCCTGCTCCAACTTGGTCGAATATTGCGGCGCAAGTTGTGCAGCACCCGTTGTTGCCTTGCCATCCTCCTGCGCCTTACCTTCATTACTAGCAGCTTGGCGCCTTCCGCTTCGAAGGCATCTAGCGATGATAGCAGCCTTTTCTACTTCGCCGGCGCTGCCATTGTTAACAACGTTAACTCCACGCGGCTGCCGGCCTTTAGATGCGCACTGCTTGTCGCGGGCTCGGCCGACCGATGCCATATTAGGAGACCTACTGGATTAAACAAAAAGGTGTGCGAGAAGGGCTAGATTCTATGGTGGCAGATCTAAATTTGGCGGATGCAGTTTCTGCAACCTGCGGAAAGTTATACCTATGAGGTTCACTGAGGGATGAAGAGGTTCTCTCGTTCCATGAAGGGCATAGGATTGAAAGTGATGGTTGGATCTGAAGGCTTTTTTTGGTCCGAATGCACAGTTGCATGCCATATGTCGAGCGTGCATGGCATTCCTATCGCGTTGGTGCGCAATGTGTGTAGTGTGCGCGATAAGACGCCCGAGGCAACGCTAGGTTGCCACACCCATCCCCGTTAATGCGAGAACACTTTCATGTCACACCCTGCCACTCACAACAAGAATATGGATACGTGCACAATGATGGCATAATTAGGATGCTTGGTAATTTGCCGTGAGATGGTCGGAAGTGTTACGTTTCCCTAATAAAACATACAGCGTCCGCCCGTAACGAGTATGCGATAATAGCCACCAAACAGGCCTTACGGTATTCTAAGTCAGTGCACCACGCTTTTAGGGTTTGCGGCTGTATCAATGGGCAGAAACGTCTGCGGGGGCTGCAGTAATGCATTTAGAGATGACAAAAGGCTTCAGTCACACTTGGCGAGAAGAGCGGATTGTAGAGTAAAAATCCTAGGTCATGGGAAGGGCCTCCTTACTGAGGCATATCTGGAGGCCCGTCGCGCGTTTCTACACAACCCCCCCCCCTTCTCCCGCCTAGACCCCCGCCAGTCCACGTGCAAGTGAGAGCGCCTCACGGAAGAGAGATGCAGTTCCAACGGCCGCAGAGGTAGAGCATAGCGATGCGAACGATCACTCTACATGTAGCGAGCAGAGTACCGATGGAGACATTTTTGACACCCTTACCGCGATATATCTCTTCATTAGAGACGCCGACCTGTCTCGCCGCGAAGTCAACAGACTGTTGCACATTTTCAGAAATCCGAGGTTCAACCTGCGAGCTTTATGGGGCTGGCGCAATTGGCTCGATGTCCGGCGATGGGGAGAAGCAAGGGCCCCGTCGGACATGGTCCCGTGGCTGTGCGAGGAAATAGTAGTCAGAGGGCCGCGTGGGCAAACGCAGAAGCTCCCGCTCCACTACCGGAATACGCAGCTTGTAAGTCGTTGAAGCACAACGCCGTTGCGTTGTCATGTTGTAGCAGCAAACACTAGAACGAATTAATCCCCGCATCTGTCATGTGCATTGCCGCTTCAACAGCTCGTGCAGAAGCTCGTGCGCATCTTTGGTGGAGTCAAAGGGTTCATTACCAGACCGCGGACTGAGGTGGACCCCAAGACAAACGAAAGGATCTACACAGACCCGGCGACTGCTAAATGGCTGGAAGAGGCGCAGGTGTTGGGTGCAAATTCACATTGCACGACATCCTGCCGTCTGTTTGTACGAGTATGCGTGTGCGAATGCATTTGCGTGAGAATGGTATGTTCGTGTGTTTGTTTGCTTTCGCAATTTTCGCTTGAAGCATTTGCAGGTACTCGCGCATTGTGCGCTTCGGCATAACATTGTACACGCTATGAACAGTACAAGCAGAAAGGACGAGCTTGCAAAGGAGCCCACGATGGAAGCTTTGCGGTTCGGCTTACTTGATTGCGCAGATTCAGTTCTATCCAACTCGAAATTGTACTGTTTTGTTTGGTTGACTATAGTGTAGCAGGGCAGGCACTATAGGGGTACAATTTAGGTGAAGGTTGGATGTTGTTTGTCTGTATCTGCATGCTACAGTGCCAGGGGAAACCAGCGGAACCAGCATTTGGCTGGTTGGGCAAAGACAAAACAGGTTCTGTTTTTAGGACCTGAACCTGGTTGTTGTTTTCCCAGGTTGGAAAAACAGAACCAGAGGTTGTTCACCAACCTACCACCTGCTATTTTGTCCAGCCAGGTTGGTTCTGTTGCTTGGAATTATTTGGGATCATCCCTGGTTGTTCCCAGGTCGATTCCCAAGGTCCTTGCTAGCTAGAGCTATTTATTCCTTCTCTGTTTGTACCTGGATATAGTGAAATTGATTCAAGCGAATTCCTCCCTTCCTGGAATTTCGTTTGTACGCGGTGCGACGGCGGAGTGCTACCCGAGTCAACGCTAGTACGCTAGCACTCCAACGCTAGGCTAACGCTCTCCGAGCCATAACTTCGTAATGGCAGAACCTTTCGCGAGGCAACTTGGCTTATTTTAAAGCTCTTAGAGTGAGCTTCGATATAGGAAATTCTCAGCTTACTCCGATCGACGGTCTGCACGATACGCTGCGCGACGTTCAAGGTACTCTTGCTGTTTTGACTAAGTCCCTCTTGATCCCTCTCTCTACAAACTCGGACCCGAGGATAGGGGCTGGTCTTGTACCAGGCACCCAAGGACCCTTGGAGGTGACCCCGAGAAGAGGTTTTAAGTTTGATAAAGTCTTAATAGCTTGAGTTTATTAGGCCCTTATACCAACAAGCTGGTATTAGAGCTGCGTTATAGTGATCCTCCTTATAGGTAGCTATGGAGGGCAACACCTCGGCGGTAGCTGGTGAATCTTCAGCCCAAGATCGTAGCGGCAGCCAAGATTCTGGTGTTTCTGCGCCAAGGGGAGCGCGAACAAGCCAGGGCTCGCTGATCAAGGAGGTGCTGAAAAACTTCACCGTCGAGAAGTTCAATGGTGAGGGCTATGATGATTGGGCCTGGAAAATGCAACTTTATTTCCGTCAGATCGGTTTGCTGAAACTAATGATTGGGGAGGAGCCTAGACCGAGTGACCCCGCCCTTCAGGAAGATTGGGACGAGTGCGCCTCGGCTGGCTACTTTTTGATGTCGCAGAGTTTGGAGCTGAACCAGCGTCACCACGTGCACCTGCTGCCGGAGGTTGAGTGCGGTCCAAAGGCGTGGACTGTGTTGAAGGAGCTGCACGCCCCGACCTCCGTTGTTGCAACATTGATGCTGGAGAGGGAGCTGTCCACGTTGCGCCTGAGGGAGGGAGAGCCGGTGCAACCTGTCCTGGACAAATTGCGCGACCTCTACGCGAAGTTGGCGACCGCGGGAATCACCTACCCGGAGCAGACCAAGTGCCTGAAGATGCTCTCGCTGCTGCCGGAATCGTGGCTTCAATTCATGAGCGGATTGAGCCTGCCGCAGAACCAGAGCTCATTGACACTCGAGTGGGTGCGGACAAAGATTCTGGAGGAGGACTTCCGTCGCCGCCAAGTGAGGGGTGGAGACGACGGCAGCAGCGGATACGGGATGCAAGGGAGCCGACGTGGCAAAGGATGTGGCTTCGGTGGTGCTGGACGCGGTGCAAAGAAAGACGACGACTCCAACGACCAACAAGGAGGTACCGGTTGGGTCGCGGTGCGAAATCTGGACGTGGGGGCAAGTCGGGTGCTGGTGGCAAAATGAAAAGGAGTTGCTGGTATTGTGAGAAGGAAGGGCACCCCTGGTTTTTGTGCTATAAGAAACCCGATGGATGGACCCCCCAGAATCGTCACCAGGATGGCGGCGCGCGGAGGAACCAGAAAAACGGCGCCAACATGGTCGCTGATTCGTCCGACAACAACCCGAAGGGCAACGGCGGTGCGGAGAAGAAGAAGGAGCGCACCGCGGGTCCAATTCTTACATATGGGTGACAAGGGGGAGCAAGGAGACGCATCTGCTAAGGTTGGAGCAGAGCTGCACCCCCTGGACTATTGGGTGTTGGACACAGGCGCTGCTTGGACAATGACGCCGCGCAAGGACCTGCTGGACGACGTACGCGCTGCACCGATTAATCAGGTGTGTTCTGCCTCTGGACACATGTTGACGGTGGCTGGTGCGGGACGAGCTGCGTTTAAGGGAGCGGATGGCAAGCCAGTGGTGCTGCACGACGTTCTCCTCGTCCCCGACCTGAAGGCCAACCTCATCTCCCTCCGTAAGCTTGGCAAGGCTGGGGTGAACACCAACACGGATGGGGCTCGCACTTATAAGGGGAAACTGGGCAATCGGGTGCTTTGGGATCTGCACGAGAGCAAGGACGTATACAGATCTATGTGGCAGCTGCCGGCGCTGGCGTGGCATGGTGGGGGGCAGGCTGGAGAGGGGTCTGCATCCCAGGGGGAGTGCAACGCCGTTGGAGGGGTTGGTGTGAAAGTGTCGGCCAGATCTGGGGAGACGGATTGGGCAACTACACACCGATGTTTGGGGCATGTGGCAATGCCTTTGCTGAAGCAGCTGGAGAAGGATGGAGCCGGTAAGGGCTTGAAGCTGAACGGACAACCACCCGATGATAACTGTGAAATTTGCCTTCTTTCAAAGTTCACCCGTTTCCCCTTCCATAGTGTGGCTGGCAGGAGCAAAAAGCCGTTGGAGCTGGTCCACATGGACTTGGTGGGGCCGCTGCCGGTGCAAGGGCACAAGGGGGAGCGGTATTTCCTAACCATAGTGGATGACTGGAGCAGGCTAATGTGGGCGTATCCACTGAAGCAGAAAGATTACGCCGCCTCTACGATTCGGGACGATTGGCTGCCGTTAGTGGAGAAGCAAGCGGAGTGTGTGGTGAAGCGGATTAGGACAGATCGGGATGGTGAGTTCCTTGGAGCTGAGATGACGGCCTGGCTCAAGAAGCAGGGCATCCAGAGGGAGCTGACCACGGCTTACACCCCACAGTCCAACGGTGTAGCAGAACGGGCGAACCGGACAATTCTGGAGACAGCTAGGGCGCTGCTCATAGAATCTGGGCTGGGCAACTTGATGTGGCCCCATGCTGTTCGGCACGCTACCGTCGCTAGGAACAGGGTACACACAAAGATTGGGGAGGACTCGCGGGTGCCGTTGGAGAGGTGGCTTGGGAGGAAGCCGCCGGTGGACATGCTGATGGTGTTCGGTTGCATGGCAGTCGCCCACGTCCCCAAGACCTACCGCAGTAAGTTGGGGGCGAGTGCAATCTGGTGTGTGCATTTGGGGCTGGTTGCTGAGAGCAAGGGATGGCTGCTGTGGGAGCCTTCCAAGGGTGTGTTGTTTGACAGCAGGGATGTGAAGTTTGTTGAGGGCATGATGTATGGGAGCTGGGAGAAACAGCCGGAGGCCAGGGTGTCCCAGCAGATGGAGCAGATCACCATGCAGCTGGACCTGACTCCTAGTGTGTGGGAGGAGGGAGAAGAGGCAGCTGCAGAGGGTGGTGATAAAGAGAAGGTGCAGGAGGCACCTGCTGGTGAAGGTGATGGTGTGGAGAATAGCGGTAGCACTAGTGGAGCTGCTGGATCCGAGGGAGGAGAGAAGCAGCAGGGAATAACTAAGAAGCCGAAGGGTGTCGTTATGAAGGGATGGGAGACATCCGTCTCCAGGCCAGGACGTACCCGTATGGCTAGTAAGAAGCTGACTGCAGGAGCTGATGTAGCGAAGCAGCAGCTTGGGACTGATGAGGCATTGCTGATTCTACCGCATGGCTATGACCCGGATGAGGAGGATGAGCCTGCGTACTGTTTTCTTGCCCCTGCACGGTTGGTGTAAGGGCCTAATAAACTCAAGCTATTAAGACTTTATCGAAGCTCTCTCTAAGCCAAGTTGCCTCGCGAAAAGTTCTGCCATTACGAAGTTATGGCTCGGACAGCGTTTGCCTAGCGTTCGAGTGCTAGCGTACTTGCGTTTGACTCGGGTAGCATTCCGCCGTCGCACCGCGTAGAAAGGAAATTCCAGCAAGGAAGGAATTCGCTTGAATCAATTTCACTATATTCAGGTACAAACAGAGAAGGAATAAATAGCTCTAGCTAGCAAGGACCTTGGGAATCAACCTGGGAACAACCAGGGATGATCCCAAATAATTCCAAGCAACAGAACCAACCTGGCTGGACAAAATAGCAGGTGGTAGGTTGGTGAACAACCTCTGGTTCTGTTTTTCCAACCTGGGAAAACAACAACCAGGTTCAGGTCCTAAAAACAGAACCTGTTTTGTCTTTGCCCAACCAGCCAAATGCTGATTCCGCTGGTTTCCCCTGGCCCTGTAGCATGCAGATACAGACAAACAACATCCAACCTTCACCTAAATTGTACCCCTATAGTGCCTGCCCTGCTACACTATAGTTAACCAAACAAAACAGTACAATTTCGAGTTGGATAGAACTGAATCTGCGCAATCAAGTAAGCCGAACCGCAAAGCTTCCATCTTGGGTTCCTTTGCGAGCTCGTCCTTTCTGCTTGTACTGTTCATAGCGCGTACAATGTTATGCCGAAGCGCATATTGTGCGAGTACCTGCAAATGCTTCAAGCGAAAATTGCGAAAGCAAACAAACACACGAACATACCATTCACACGCAAATGCATTCGCACACGCATACTCGTACAAACAGACGGCAGGATGTCGTGCAATGTGAATTTGCACCCAACATGCACCAGAGGAACCAGCTAGCATGGAGGAGGCATTAGCTGGACCAGATAGGGACAAATGGCTAGCTTCTAGGGATGCTGAGTACCAGAGCCTGCTGGAGAATGGGACTTGGGAACTAGTGGTGCTGCCTGAGGGAAAGAAAGCGGTACAATGCAAGTGGGTGCTAAGGATCAAGACTGACGACTAGAGGCAGGTCACCTCTTCCCCTTCTCTTTCAGCACCTCAACCCCTTTCTGCTTCACCTGTGCAGATGCGGAGTATTGAACTCCAATGCTTGGGTGAGAGTTTAGATACTTCACCACACGCTCAGCTGCATCCACCTGCTCCTCTGATGGATTCTGCACCACCCTAGCCAGCTGCCCAACCGAGAAAGAGATGTCGGGCCTCGTGTGAACTGCTGCATACAAGAGGCTGCCCACCAAGGACTGAAATTGTTGCTGCTCCTCGGCTTCAACCCCTTCATCCTCTGCAGCTTTCACAAGCTTGAATTCTGCTGGCAGGGGAGTTGCAACCTTGCGCTCATTCTCAATTCCGTACTTCTCCCAAAGCTCCTTTATGAACTTCTCCTGATGCAGCTTCAACCACCTGTGATCCAGATCCCTCTCCACGTGCATCCCGAGGTAGTACTTTACCTCCCCAAGGTTCTTGCACTTGAAGTTCTCCATCAGCTGCTGCTGCACCTTCTGGATCTCCTTCATGCTGCTGCTAAAGAGAAGAATGTCGTCCACATAGACCAGAAACAGCACCAGCTTCTCCCCCTCCCCCTTGAGAAAGAGGCTCTCATCACAGCTGCTGGTCCTGAATCCCATCTCCTCTAAAACAGCTGCCAACTTCTGGTACCAGCAGCGTGGCGCCTGCTTCAAGCCGTAGATGGACTTTTTCAGCTTGCACACCCTGCCCGTACCATCCTCATACCCAGGTGGCTGCGTCATGAACACCTCCTCCTCTAAAATCCCGTTGAGGAATGCCGTTGATATGTCCATCTGGATAATGAACTTCCCACTAACGGCTGCATCTGCCAATAAGACACGAAGGGTAGGGGGTTTGGCAGTGGGAGTAAAGATCTCATTGAAGTCCCGCTTCTCCTTCTGCATAAACCCCTTAGCCACCAACCTACTCTTGTAGATGGTGACCTGCCTCTAGTCGTCAGTCTTGATCCTTAGCACCCACTTGCACTGTACGGTTTTCTTTCCCTCAGGCAGCACCACTAGTTCCCAAGTCCCATTCTCCAGCAGGCTCTGGTACTCAGCATCCCTAGAAGCTAGCCATTTATCCCTTTCTGGTCCAGCTAATGCCTCCTCCATGCTAGCTGGTTCCTCTGGTGCAGGGGCAAGAAAACAGTACGCAGGCTCATCCTCCTCATCCGGGTCATAGCCATGCGGTAGAATCAGCAATGCCTCCTCGGTCCCAAGCTGCTGCTCAGCTACATCAGCTCCTGCAGTCAGCTTCTTAGTAGCCATACGGGTACGTCCTGGCCTGGAGACGGGTGTCTCCCATCCCTTCATAACGACACCCTTCGGCTTCTTAGTTTTCCCCTGCTGCTGCTCTTTCCCATCGGATCCAGCAGCTCCACTAGTGCCAGTCTCCACATCATTTTCTCCACCAGCAGGTACCTTCTGTACCTTCTTTCCATCACCACCCCTGCAGCTGCCTCCTCTCCCTCCTCCCACACACTAGGAGTCAGGTCCAGCTGCATGGTGATCTGCTTCATTTGCTGGGACACCCTGGCCTCCGGCTGTTTCTCCCAGCTCCCATACATCATGCCCTCAACAAACTTCACATCCCTGCTGTCCAACAACACACCCTTGGAAGGTTCCCACAGCAGCCATCCCTTGCTCTCAGCAGCCAGCCCCAAATGCACACACCAGATTGCACTCGCCCCCAACTTACTGCGGTAGGTCTTGGGGACGTGGGCGACTGCCATGCAACCGAACACCCTCAGCATGTCCACCGGCGGCTTCCTCCCAAGCCACCTCTCCAACGGCACCCACGAGTCATCCCCAACCTTTGTGAGTACCCTGTTCCTAGTGACGGTAGCGTGCCGATCAGCATGGGGCCACATCAAGTTTCCCAGCCCAGATTCTATGAGCAGCGCCCTAGCTGTCTCCAGAATTGTCCGGTTTGCCCGTTCTGCTACACCGTTGGACTGTGGGGTGTAAGCCGTGATCAGCTCTCTCTGGATGCCCTGCTTCTTGAGCCAGGCCGTCATCTCAGCTCCAATGAACTCACCACCCCGATCTGTCCTAATCCGCTTCATCACACACTCCGCTTGCTTCTCCACAAATGGCAGCCAATCGTCCCGAATCGTGGAGGCGGCGTGATCTTTCTGCTTCAGCGGATACGCCCACATTAGCCTGCTCCAGTCATCCACTATGGTTAGGAAATACCGCTCCCCCTTGTGCCCTTGCACCGGCAGCGGCCCCACCAAGTCCATGTGGACCAGCTCCAACGGCTTTTTGCTCCTGCCAGCCACACTATGGAAGGGGAAACGGGTGAACTTTGAAAGGAGGCAAATTTCACAGTTATCATCGGGTGGTTGTCCGTTCAGCTTCAAGCCCTTAACGGCTCCATCCTTCTCCAGCTGCTTCAGCAAAGGCATTGCCACATGCCCCAAACGTCGGTGTGCCGTTGCCCAATCCGTCTCCCCAGATCTGGCCGACACTTTCACACCAACCCCTCCAACGGCGTTGCACTCCCCCTGGGATGCAGACCCCTCTCCAGCCTGTCCCCCACCGTGCCACGCCAGCGCCGGCAGCTGCCACATAGATCTGTACACGTCCTTGCTCTCGTGCAGATCCCAAAGCACCCGATTGCCCAGCTTCCCCTTATAAGTGCGAGCCCCATCCGTGTTGGTGTTCACCCCAGCCTTGCCAAGCTTACGGAGGGAGATAAGGTTGGCCTTCAGGTCGGGGACGAGGAGAACTTCGTGCAGCACCACCGGCTTGCCATCCGCTCCCTTAAACGCAGCTCGTCCCGCACCAGCCACCTTCAACATGTGTCCAGAGGCAGAGCACACCTCATTAATCGGTGCAGCGCGTACGTCGTCCAGCAGGTCCTTGCGCGGCGTCATTGTCCAAGCAGCGCCTGTGTCAAACACCCAATAGTCCAGGGGGTGCAGCTCTGCTCCAGCCTTAGCAGATGCGTCTCCTTGCTCCCCCTTGTCTCCCATATGGAAGAATAGGCCCGCGGTGCGCTTCTTCTTCTTTTCCGCACCACCGTTGCCCTTCGGGTTGTTGTCGGACGAATCAGCGACCATGTTGGCGCCGTTTTTCTGGTTCCTCCGCGCGCCGCCATCCTGGTGACGATTCTGGGGGGTCCATCCATCGGGTTTCTTATAGCACAAAAACCAGGGGTGCCCTTCCTTCTCACAATACCAGCAACCCCCTTTCATTTTGCCACCAGCACCCGACTTGCCCCCACGTCCAGATTTCGCACCGCGACCCCAACCGGTACCTCCTTGTTGGTCGTTGGAGTCGTCGTCTTTCTTTGCACCGCGTCCAGCACCACCGAAGCCACGTCCTTTGCCACGTCGGCTCCCTTGCATCCCGTAGCCGCTGCTGCCATCGTCTCCACCCCTCAGTTGGCGGCGACGGAAGTCCTCCTCCAGAATCTTCGTCCGCACCCACTCGAGCGTCCACAAGCTCTGGTTCTGCGGCAGGCTCAATCCGCTCGTGAATTGAAGCCACGATTCCGGCAGCAGCGAGAGCATCTTCAGGCACTTGGTCTGCTCCGGGTAGGTGATTCCTGCGGTCACCAACTTCGCGTAGAGGTCGCGCAATTTGTTCAAGACAGGGTGTACCGGCTCTCCCTCGCTCAGGCGCAACGCGGACAGCTCCCTCTCCAGCATCAATGTTGCAACAACGGAGGTCGGGGCGTGCAGCTCCTTCAACACGGTCCACGCCTTCGGACCGCACTCAACCTCCGGCAGCAGGTGCATGACGTGGTGACGCTGGTTCAGCTCCAAACTCTGGGACATCAAGTAGTAGCCAGCCGAGGCGCGCTCGTCCCAATCTTCCTGAAGGGCGGGGTCACTCGGTCTAGGCTCCTCCCCAATCATTAGTTTCAGCAATCCGATCTGACGGAAATAAAGTTGCATTTTCCAGGCCCAATCATCATAGCCCTCACCATAGAACTTCTCGACGGTGAAGTTTTTCAGCACCTCCTTGATCAGCGAGCCCTGGCTTGTTCGCGCTCCCCTTGGCGCAGAAACACCAGAATCTTGGCTGCCGCTACGATCTTGGGCTCAAGATTCACCAGCTACCGCCAAGGTGTTCCCCGCCATAGCTACCTATAACGAGGATCACAAAAACGCAGCTCTGATACCAGCTTGTTGGTGTAAGGGCCTAATAAACTGAAGCTATTAAGATTTTATCACACTTAAAACCTCTTCTCGGGGTCACCTCCAAGGGTCCTTGGGTGCCTGGTACAAGACCAGCCCCTATCCTCGGGTCCGAGTTTGTAGAGAGAGGGATCAAGAGGGACTTAGTCAAAACAGCAAGAGTACCTTGAACGTCGCGCAGCGTATCGTGCAGACCTTCACCTAAATTGTACCCCTATAGTGCCTGCCCTGCTACACTATAGTCAACCAAACAAAACAGTACAATTTCGAGTTGGATAGAACTGAATCTGCGCAATCAAGTAAGTTGAACCGCAAAGCTTCCCTCTTGGGCTCCTTTGCGAGCTTGCCTTTCTGCTTGTAATGTTCATAGCGCGTACAATGTTATGCCGAAGCGCACATTGTGCGAGTACCTGTTAATGCTTCAAGCGAAAATTGCAAAAGCAAACAAACACACGAACATACCATTCACGCGCAAATGCATTCGCACACGCATACTCGTACAAACAGACGGCAGGATGTCGTGCAATGTGAATTTGCACCCAACACATTCCCCCTCAGCCTGCCGGCTGCATCCCCATCATTCCATACTAGTTCATGCTCATTCCACTCATGCGCACACAACGCCAATGAGGCTCATCCGTAAGCCTCTTGGTGAGGAAGTCTGCTGGCTGCTGGTGAGTCTTGATCTAGCTCGGATTCACCGTGCCCCTCTTCACCTCCTTACGCAGCCAGTGCCACTTGATACGCATGTGCTTATTCAGCCCATGAAGCACAGCGTTCCTGGCCATCCCAAGAGCTCCCTTGCTATCAAAAAACAGCGGCGTAGCAACCTTTTGCTCCTGGCCAATCTCCTCCAACAGCCTCCTCAGCCAAATCACCTCCTTCACCCCATGGAACATCGCCATGTACTCTGATTCCACGGAAGAGAGTGCTGTCTCCGTCTGCTTCTTTGACCTCCAACTAACCGGTCCTCCCCCAACTACGCAGATGTATCCTCCCACAGATGAGGAATCCTCCTTCTCAGAGGCCCACGTAGCATCGGTAAAGCAAGTGAGAAAGAGCTTGCCTTCTCCAAGCCTCTCCCCCTTCTCTTTCAGCACCTCAACCCCTTTCTGCTTCACCTGTGCAGATGCGGAGTATTGAACTCCAATGCTTGGGTGAGAGTTCAGATACTTCACCACACGCTCATCTGCATCCACCTGCTCCTCTGATGGATTCTGCACCACCCTAGCCAGCTGCCCAACCGAGAAAGAGATGTCGGGCCTCGTGTGAACTGCTGCATACAAGAGGCTGCCCACCAAGGACTGAAATTGCTGCTGCTCCTCGGCTTCAACCCCGTCATCCTCTGCAGCTTTCACAAGCTTGAATTCTGCTGGCAGGGGAGTTGCAACCTTGCGCTCATTCTCAATCCCGTACTTCTCCCCAAGCTCCTTGATGAACTTCTCCTGGTGCAGCTTCAACCATCTGTGATCCAGATCCCTCTCCACGTGCATCCCGAGGTAGTACTTTACCTCCCCAAGGTTCTTGCACTTGAAGTTCTCCATCAGCTGCTGCTGCACCTTCTGGATCTCCTTCATGCTGCTGCTAAAGAGAAGAATGTCGTCCACATAGACCAGAAACAGCACCAGCTTCTCCCCCTCCCCCTTGAGAAAGAGGCTCTCATCACAGCTGCTGGTCCTGAATCCCATCTCCTCTAAAACAGCTGCCAACTTCTGGTACCAGCAGCGTGGCGCCTGCTTCAAGCCGTAGATGGACTTTTTCAGCTTGCACACCCTGCCCGTACCATCCTCATACCCAGGTGGCTGCGTCATGTACACATCCTCCTCTAAAATCCCATTGAGGAATGCCGTTGATATATCCATCTGAATGATGAATTTCCCACTAACGGTTGCATCTGCCAACAAGACACGGAGGGTAGGAGGTTTGGCAGTGGGAGCAAAGATCTCATTGAAGTCCCGCTTCTCCTTCTGCATAAACCCCTTAGCCATCAGCCTACTCTTGTAGATGGTGACCTGTCCCTTGTCATCGGTCTTGATCCTTAGCACCCACTTGCACTGTACGGCTTTCTTCCCCTCAGGCAGCACCACCAGCTCCCATGTCCCATTCTCTAGCAGGCTGTGGTACTCAGCATCCCTGGAAACCAGCCACTTCTCCCTATCTGGTCCAGCTAATGCCTCCTCCATGCTAGCTGGTTCCTCTGGTGCAGGGGCAAAAAAACAGTACGCAGGTTCATCCTCCTCATCCGGGTCATAGCCATGCGGTAGAATCAGCAATGCCTCCTCTGTCCCAAGCTGCTGCTCTGCTATATCAGCTCCTGCAGTCAGCTTCTTAGTAGCCATACGGGTACGTCCTGGCCTGGAGACGGGTGTCTCCCATCCCTTCATAACGACACCCTTCGGCTTCTTAGTTTTTCCCTGCTGCTGCTCTCCTCCCTCGGATCCAGCAGCTCCACTAGTGCTACCGCTAGTCTCCACACCATCACCTCCACCAGCAGGTGCCTCCTGCACCTTCTCTTTATCACCACCCTCTGCAGCTGCCTCCTCTCCCTCCTCCCACACAGTAGGAGTCAGGTCCAGCTGCATGGTGATCTGCTCCGTTTGCTGGGACACCCTGGCCTCCGGCTGTTTCTCCCAGCTCCCATACATCATGCCCTCAACAAACTTCACATCCCTGCTGTCCAACAACACACCCTTGGAAGGTTCCCACAGCAGCCATCCCTTGCTCTCAGCTGCCAGCCCCAAATGCACACACCAGATTGCACTCGCCCCCAACTTACTGCGGTAGGTCTTGGGGACGTGGGCGACTGCCATGCAACCGAACACCCTCAGCATGTCCACCGGCGGCTTCCTCCCAAGCCACCTCTCGAACGGCACCCACGAGTCATCCCCAACCTTTGTGAGTACCCTGTTCCTAGTGACGGTAGCGTGCCGAACAGCATGGGGCCACATCAAGTTGCCCAGCCCAGATTCTATGAGCAGCGCCCTTGCTGTCTCCAGAATTGTCCGGTTCGCCCGTTCTGCTACACCGTTGGACTGTGGGGTGTAAGCCGTGGTCAGCTCCCTCTGGATGCCCTGCTTCTTGAGCCAGGCCGTCATCTCAGCTCCAAGGAACTCACCACCCCGATCTGTCCTGATCCGCTTCATCACACACTCCGCTTGCTTCTCCACGAACGGCAGCCAATCGTCCCGAAACGTGGAGGCGGCGTGATCTTTCTGCTTCAGCGGATACGCCCACATTAGCCTGCTCCAGTCATCCACTATGGTTAGGAAATACCGCTCCCCCTTGTGCCCTTGCACCGGCAGCGGCCCCACCAAGTCCATGTGGACCAGCTCCAACGGCTTTTTGCTCCTGCCAGCCACACTATGGAAGGGGAAACGGGTGAACTTTGAAAGGAGGCAAATTTCACAGTTATCATCGGGTGGTTGTCCGTTCAGCTTCAAGCCCTTAACGGCTCCATCCTTCTCCAGCTGCTTCAGCAAAGGCATTGCCACATGCCCCAAACGTCGGTGTGCAGTTGCCCAATCCGTCTCCCCAGATCTGGCCGACACTTTCACACCAACCCCTCCAACGGCGTTGCACTCCCCCTGGGATGCAGACCCCTCTCCAGCCTGCCCCCCACCGTGCCACGCCAGCGCCGGCAGCTGCCACATAGATCTGTACACGTCCTTGCTCTCGTGCAGATCCCAAAGCACCCGATTGCCCAGCTTCCCCTTATAAGTGCGAGCCCCATCTGTGTTGGTGTTCACCCCAGCCTTGCCAAGCTTACGGAGGGAGATAAGGTTGGCCTTCAGGTCGGGGACGAGGAGAACGTCGTGCAGCACCACCGGCTTGCCATCCGCTCCCTTAAACGCAGCTCGTCCCGCACCAGCCACCTTCAACATGTGTCCAGAGGCAGAGCACACCTCATTAATCGGTGCAGCGCGTACGTCGTCCAGCAGGTCCTTGCGCGGCGTCATTGTCCAAGCAGCGCCTGTGTCCAACACCCAATAGTCCAAGGGGTGCAGCTCTGCTCCAACCTTAGCAGATGCGTCTCCTTGCTCCCCCTTGTCTCCCACATGGAAGAATTGGCCCGCGGTGCGCTCATTCTTCTTCTCCGCACCGCCGTTACCCTTCGAGTTGTTGTCGGACGAATCAGCGACCATGTTGGCGCCGTTTTTCTGGTTCCTCCGCGCGCCGCCATCCTGGTGACGATTCTGGGGG
>CANXME010001362.1:0-38418 GCA_948144175.1 Closterium sp. NIES-65 | reverse complement strand
TGGACGTGGACGTGGACGTGGACGTGGACGTGGACGTGGACATGGACGTGGACGTGGACGTGGACATGGACGTGGACGTGGACGTGGACGTGGACGTGGACATGGACGTGGACGTGGACGTGGACATGGACGTGGACGTGGACGTGGACGTGGACGTGGAGGACGTGGACGTGGACGTGGACGTGGACGTGGACGTGGACATGGACGTGGACGTGGACGTGGACGTGGACATGGACGTGGACGTGGACGTGGACGTGGACGTGGACATGGACGTGGACGTGGACGTGGACGTGGACATGGACGTGGACGTGGACGTGGACATGGACGTGGACGTGGACGTGGACGTGGACGTGGACGTGGACGTGGACATGGAGGACGGACGTGGACGTGGACATGGACGTGGACGTGGACGTGGACGTGGACATGGACAGGGACGTGGACGTGGACGTGGACATGGACGTGGACGTGGACGTGGACGTGGACGTGGGGGACATGGACGTGGACGTGGACGTGGACGTGGACGTGGACATGGACGTGGACGTGGACGTGGACGTGGACGTGGACGTGGACGTGGAGGACGTGGACATGGACGTGGACATGGACGTGGACGTGGACGTGGACATGGACGTGGACATGGACATGGACGTGGACGTGGACGTGGACGTGGACATGGACGTGGACGTGGACGTGGACGGGGACGTGGACGTGGACATGGACGTGGACGTGGACGTGGACGTGGACGTGGACATGGACGTGGACGTGGACGTGGACGTGGACATGGACGTGGACGTGGACGTGGACATGGACGTGGACGGACGTGGACGTGGACGTGGACGTGGACGTGGACATGGACGTGGACATGGACGTGGACGTGGACATGGACGTGGACGTGGACGTGGACGTGGACATGGACGTGGACGTGGACGTGGACGTGGACATGGACGTGGACGTGGACGTGGACGGACGTGGACGTGGACGTGGACATGGACGTGGACGTGGACGTGGACATGGACGTGGACGTGGACGTGGACGTGGACGTGGACGTGGACGTGGACGTGGACGTGGACGTGGACGTGGACGTGGACGTGGACGTGGACGTGGACGTGGACGTGGACGTGGACGTGGACTGGACGTGGACATGGACGTGGACATGGACGTGGACATGGACGTGGACATGGACGTGGACGTGGACGTGGACGTGGACATGGACGTGGACGTGGACGTGGACATGGACGTGGACGTGGACGTGGACGTGGACGTGGACATGGACGTGGACGTGGACATGGACGTGGACGTGGACATGGACGTGGACGTGGACATGGACGTGGACGTGGACGTGGACGTGGACATGGACGTGGACATGGACGTGGACATGGACGTGGACGTGGACGTGGACGTGGACGTGGACATGGACAGACGTGGACATGGACGTGGACGTGGACATGGACGTGGACGTGGACGTGGACATGGACAGGGACGTTGACGTGGACGTGGACGTGGACGTGGACATGGACGTGGACGTGGACGTGGACATGGACGTGGACGTGGACGTGGACATGGACGTGGACGTGGACGTGGAGGACGTGGACGTGGACATGGACGTGGACGTGGACGTGGACATGGACGTGGACGTGGACGTGGACATGGACGTGGACGTGGACGTGGACGTGGATGTGACGTGGACATGGACGTGGACGTGGACATGGACGTGGACATGGACGTGGACGTGGACGTGGACGTGGACGTGGACATGGACGTGGACGTGGACATGGACGTGGACGTGGACGTGGACGTGGACGTGGACGTGGACATGGACGTGGACGTGGACGTGGACGTGGACGTGGACATGGACGTGGACGTGGACGTGGACGTGGACATGGACGTGGACGTGGACGTGGACATGGACGTGGACGTGGACGTGGACGTGACGTGGACGTGGACGTGGACATGGAGGACGGAGTGGACGTGGACATGGACGTGGACGTGGACGTGGACGTGGACGTGGACGTGGACATGGACGTGGACGTGGACGTGGACATGGACGTGGACGTGGACGTGGACGTGGATGGACGTGGACGTGGACGTGGACGTGGACGTGGACGTGGACATGGACGTGGACGTGGACGTGGACATGGACGTGGACGTGGACGTGGAGGACGTGGACATGGACATGGACGTGGACGTGGACGTGGACGTGGACATGGACGTGGACATTGACATGGACGTGGACGTGGACGTGGACGTGGACATGGACGTGGACGTGGACGTGGACGTGGACGTGGACGTGGACATGGACGTGGACGTGGACGTGGACATGGACGTGGACATGGACGTGGACGTGGACGTGGACGTGGACATGGACGTGGACGTGGACGTGGACGTGGACTGGACGTGGACACGTGGACGTGGACGTGGACGTGGACATGGACGTGGACGTGGACATGGACGTGGACGTGGACGTGGACATGGACGTGGACGTGGACGTGGACGTGGACATGGACGTGGACGTGGACGTGGACGTGGACGTGGACATGGACGTGGACGTGGACATGGACGTGGACGTGGACGTGGACGTGGACGTGGACGTGGACGTGGACATGGACGTGGACGTGGACGTGGACGTGAACGTGGACGTGGACGTGGACGTGGACGTGGACGTGGACGTGGACGTGGACGTGGACGTGGACGTGGACGTGGACGTGGACGTGGACATGGACGTGGACGTGGACGTGGACGTGGACATGGACGTGGACATGGACGTGGACGTGGACGTGGACATGGACGTGGACGTGGACGTGGACATGACGTGGACGTGGACGTGGACATGGACGTGGACGTGGACGTGGACGTGGAACGTGGACGTGGACATGGACGTGGACGTGGACGTGGAGGACGTGGACGTGGACATGGACGTGGACGTGGACGTGGACGTGGACGTGGACGTGGACATGGACGTGGACATGGACGTGGACGTGGACATGGACGTGGACATGGACGTGGACGTGGACATGGACGGGATGGGACGTGGACATGGACGTGGACGTGGACGTGGACGTGGGGTGGACGTGGACGTGGACGTGGACGGGACGTGGAACGTGGACTGGAGGACGTGGACGTGGACGTGGACGTGGACGTGGACGTGGACATGGACGTGGACGTGGACGGACGTGGACGTGGACGTGGAGGACATGGACGTGGACGTGGACGTGGACATGGACGTGGACGTGGACGTGGACGTGGACATGGACGTGGACGTAGACGCGGACGTGGACGTGGACATGGACGTGGACGTGGACGTGGACGTGGACGTGGACGTGGACGGACGTGGACGTGGACGTGGACGTGGACGTGGACGTGGACGTGGACGTGGACGTGGACGTGGACGTGGACGTGGACGTGGACGTGGACGTGGACATGGACGTGGACGTGGACATGGATGTGGACATGGACGTGGACGTGGACGTGGACGTGGACATGGACGTGGACATGGACGTGGACGTGGACGTGGACGTGGACGTGGACATGGACGTGGACATGGACGTGGACATGGACGTGGACATGGACGTGGACGTGGACGTGGACGTGGACGTGGACGTGGACATGGACGTGGACGTGGACGTGGACGTGGACGTGGACGTGGACGTGGACGTGGACGTGGACGTGGACGTGGACGTGGACGTGGACGTGGACATGGACGTGGACAGTGGACGTGGACATGGACGTGGACGTGGACGTGGACATGGACGTGGACATGGACGTGGACGTGGACGTGGACGTGGACGTGGACGTGGACATGGACGTGGACATGGACGTGGACGTGGACGTGGACATGGACGTGGACGTGGACGTGGACATGGACGTGGACATGGACGTGGACATGGACGTGGACGTGGACGTGGACGTGGACGTGGACGTGGACGTGGACGTGGACGTGGACATGGACGTGGACGTGGACGTGGACGTGGACGTGGACATGGACGTGGACGTGGACGTGGACATGGACATGGACGTGGACGTGGACATGGACGTGGACGTGGACGTGGACGTGGACATGGACGTGGACGTGGACGTGGAGTGGACGTGGACGTGGACGTGGACGTGGACGTGGACGTGGACGTGGACGTGGACATGGACGTGGACGTGGACGTGGACGTGGACATGGACGTGGACATGGACGTGGACGTGGACATGGACGTGGACGTGGACGTGGACGTGGAGGACGTGGACGTGGACATG
This sequence comes from Closterium sp. NIES-65, assembly GCA_948144175.1. Classification (NCBI taxonomy): domain Eukaryota; kingdom Viridiplantae; phylum Streptophyta; class Zygnematophyceae; order Desmidiales; family Closteriaceae; genus Closterium; species Closterium sp. NIES-65. The sequence continues at coordinate 34,182 of CANXME010001362.1, read as the reverse complement.
GACGTGGACGTGGACGTGGACGTGGACGTGGACTGGACGTGGACGTGGACGTGGACGTGGACATGGACGTGGACGTGGACGTGGACGTGGACGTGGACATGGACGTGGACGTGGACATGGACGTGGACGTGGACGTGGACGTGGACGTGGACATGGACGTGGACGTGGACGTGGACGTGGACATGGACGTGGACGTGGACGTGGACATGGACGTGGACGTGGACATGGACGTGGACGTGGACGTGGACGTGGACGTGGACGTGGGGGACATGGACGTGGACGTGGACGTGGAGGACGTGGACATGGACGACATGGACGTGGACGTGGACGTGGACGTGGACGTGGACGTGGACATGGACGTGGACGTGGACGTGGACGTGGACATGGACGTGGACGTGGACGTGGACGTGGACGTGGACAGTGGACGTGGACGTGGACGTGGACGTGGACGTGGACGTGGACATGGACGTGGTGGACGTGGACGTGGACGTGGACGGGACATGGACGTGGACGTGGACGTGGACGTGGACGTGGACGTGGACGTGGACGTGGACATGGACGTGGACGTGGTGGATGGACGTGGACGTGGACGTGGACGTGGACGTGGACTGGACGTGGACGTGGACGTGGACGTGGACGTGGACATGGACGTGGACGTGGACGTGGACGTGGACGTGGACGTGGACGTGGACATGGACATGGACGTGGACGTGGACGTGGACGTGGACGTGGACGTGGACATGGAGGACGGAACGTGGACGTGGACATGGACGTGGACGTGGACGTGGACGTGGACGTGGACATGGACGTGGACGTGGACGTGGACATGGACGTGGACGTGGACGTGGAATGTGACACGTGGACGTGGGTGGACGTGGAATGGACGTGGACGTGGACGTGGACGTGGACGTGGACGTGGACATGGACGTGGACGTGGACGTGGACATGGACGTGGACGTGGACGTGGACGTGGACATGGACGTGGACATGGACGTGGACGTGGACGTGGACGTGGACGTGGACGTGGACATGGACGTGGACGTGGACGGGACATGGACGTGGATGACGTGGACGTGGACGTGGACGTGGACGTGGACATGGACGTGGACGTGGACGTGGACGTGGACGTGGACGTGGACATGGACGTGGACGTGGACGTGGACGTGGACATGGACGTGGACGTGGACGTGGACATGGACGTGGACGTGGACGTGGACGTGGACGTGGACATGGACGTGGACGTGGACGTGGACATGGACGTGGACGTGGACTGGACGTGGATGGGACGTGGACGTGGACGTGGACGTGGACGTGGACGGGACTGGACGTGGACGTGGACGTGGACGTGGACGTGGACGTGGACATGGACGTGGACGTGGACGTGGACGTGGACATGGACGTGGACATGGACGTGGACATGGACGTGGACATGGACGTGGACGTGGACGTGGACATGGACGTGGACATGGACGTGGACATGGACGTGGACGTGGGTGGACATGGACGTGGACGTGGACGTGGACGTGGACATGGACATGGACGTGGACGTGGACGTGGAGGACGTGGACGTGGACATGGACGTGGACGTGGACGTGGACGTGGACATGGACGTGGACATGGACGTGGACATGGACGTGGACGTGGACATGGACGTGGACATGGACGTGGACATGGACGTGGACGTGGGTGGACGTGGACATGGACGTGGACATGGACGTGGACATGGACGTGGACGTGGACGTGGACATGGACGTGGACGTGGAGGACGTGGACGTGGACATGGACGTGGACGTGGACGTGGACGTGGACATGGACGTGGACATGGACGTGGACATGGACGTGGACGTGGACATGGACGTGGACATGGACGTGGACATGGACGTGGACGTGGACGTGGACATGGACGTGGACGTGGACATGGACGTGGACGTGGACGTGGACGTGGACATGGACGTGGACATGGACGTGGACATGGACGTGGACATGACGTGGACGTGGACATGGACGTGGACGTGGAGGACGTGGACGTGGACATGGACGTGGACGTGGACGTGGACGTGGACATGGACGTGGACATGGACGTGGACATGGACGTGGACGTGGACATGGACGTGGACATGGACGTGGACATGGACGTGGACGTGGACGTGGACGTGGACATGGACGTGACATGGACGTGGACATGGACGTGGACGTGGACGTGGACGTGGACATGGACGTGGACATGGACGTGGACATGGACGTGGACGTGGACATGGACGTGGACATGGACGTGGACATGGACGTGGACGTGGACGTGGACATGGACGTGGACGTGGACATGGACGTGGACATGGACGTGGACATGGACGTGGACGTGGACGTGGACGTGGACATGGACGTGGACATGGACGTGGACGTGGACATGGACGTGGACATGGACGTGGACATGGACGTGGACGTGGACGTGGACGTGGACATGGACGTGGACATGGACGTGGACATGGACGTGGACATGGACGTGGACGTGGACGTGGACATGGACGTGGACATGGACGTGGACGTGGACGTGGACATGGACGTGGACGTGGACATGGACGTAGACTTGGGAATTGACGTGGACGTGGACGTGGACATGGACGTGGACATGGACGTGGACATGGACGTGGACGTGGACATGTGGACGTGGACATGGACGTGGACATGGACGTGGACGTGGACGTGGACGTGGACATGGACGTGGACATGGACGTGGACATGGACGTGGACATGGACGTGGACGTGGACATGGACGTGGACATGGACGTGGACATGGACGTGGACGTGGACATGGACGTGGACATGGACGTGGACATGGACGTGGACGTGGACGTGGACGTGGACATGGACGTGGACATGGACGTGGACATGGACGTGGACATGGACGTGGACGTGGACGTGGACGTGGACATGGACGTGGACGTGGACGTGGACATGGACGTGGACGTGGACATGGACGTGGACATGGACGTGGACATGGACGTGGACGTGGACATGGACGTGGACATGGACGTGGACATGGACGTGGACGTGGACGTGGACGTGGACGTGGACGTGGACATGGACGTGGACGTGGACGTGGACGTGGACATGGACGTGGACATGGACGTGGACATGGACGTGGACATGGACGTGGACATGGACGTGGACGTGGACGGACGTGGACGTGGACATGGACGTGGACGTGGACGTGGACGTGGACATGGACGTGGACATGGACGTGGACATGGACGTGGACGTGGACATGGACGTGGACATGGACGTGGACATGGACGTGGACGTGGACGTGGACATGGACATGGACGTGGACATGGACGTGGACATGGACGTGGACATGGACGTGGACGTGGACATGGACGTGGAATGGACGTGGACGTGGACGTGGACGTGGACATGGACGTGGACATGGACGTGGACATGGACGTGGACGTGGACGTGGACATGGACATGGACGTGGACATGGACGTGGACATGGACGTGGACATGGACGTGGACGTGGACGTGGACGTGGACATGGACGTGGACATGGACGTGGACATGGACGTGGACATGGACGTGGACATGGACGTGGACATGGACGTGGACGTGGACGTGGACATGGACGTGGACGTGGACATGGACGTGGACATGGACGTGGACGTGGACGTGGACGTGGACGTGGACGTGGACGTGGACATGGACGTGGACGTGGACGTGGACATGGACGTGGACGTGGACATGGACGTGGACATGGACGTGGACTGGACGTGGACGTGGACGTGGACATGGACATGGACGTGGACATGGACGTGGACATGGACGTGGACATGGACGTGGACGTGGACATGGACGTGGACATGGACGTGGACATGGACGTGGACGTGGACATGGACGTGGACATGGACGTGGACATGGACGTGGACGTGGACGTGGACATGGACGTGGACGTGGACGTGGACGTGGACGTGGACATGGACATGGACGTGGACGTGGACGTGGACGTGGACGTGGACGTGGACGTGGACGTGGACATGGACGTGGACATGGACGTGGACATGGACGTGGACGTGGACGTGGACGTGGACATGGACGTGGACGTGGACGTGGACATGGACGTGGACGTGGACGTGGACGTGGACATGGACGTGGACATGGACGTGGACGTGGACATGGACGTGGACATGGACGTGGACGTGGACGTGGACGGACGTGGACGTGGACATGGACGTGGACGTGGACGTGGACGTGGACATGGACGTGGACATGGACGTGGACATGGACGTGGACGTGGACATGGACGTGGACATGGACGTGGACATGGAACGTGGACGTGGACTGGACGTGGACATGGACGTGGACATGGACGTGGACATGGACACGTGGACGTGGACGTGGACATGGACGTGGACATGGAGGACGTGGACGTGGACATGGACGTGGACGTGGACGTGGACGTGGACATGGACGTGGACATGGACGTGGACATGGACGTGGACGTGGACATGGACGTGGACATGGACGTGGACATGGACGTGGACGTGGACGTGGACATGGACGTGGACGTGGACATGGACGTGGACGTGGACGTGGACGTGGACATGGACGTGGACATGGACGTGGACATGGACGTGGACATGGACGTGGACATGGACGTGGACGTGGACACGTGGACGTGGACATGGACGTGGACGTGGACGTGGACGTGGACGTGGACATGGACGTGGACATGGACGTGGACATGGACGTGGACGTGGACATGGACGTGGACATGGACGTGGACATGGACGTGGACGTGGACGTGGACGTGGACATGGACGTGGACATGGACGTGGACGTGGACGTGGACATGGACGTGGACGTGGACATGGACGTGGACATGGACGTGGACGGTGTGGACGTGGACAGTGGACGTGGACATGGACGTGGACATGGACGTGGACGTGGACGTGGACGTGGACGTGGACGTGGACATGGACGTGGACATGGACGTGGACGTGGACGTGGACGTGGACGTGGACGTGACATGGACGTGGACATGGACGTGGACATGGACGTGGATGGACGTGGACATGGACGTGGACATGGACGTGGACGTGGACGTGGACGTGGACGTGGACGTGGACATGGACGTGGACATGGACGTGGACATGGACGTGGACGTGGACGTGGACATGGACGTGGACATGGACGTGGACGTGGACGTGGACGTGGACGTGGACGTGGACGTGGACGTGGACGTGGACATGGACGTGGACACGTGGACGTGGACATGGACGTGGACGTGGACGTGGACGTGGACATGGACGTGGACGTTGGACGTGGACATGGACGTGGACGTGGACATGGACGTGGACATGGACGTGGACATGGACGTGGACGTGGTGGACGTGGACATGGACGTGGACATGGACGTGGACTGGACGTGGACATGGACGTGTGACGTGGACATGGACGTGGACATGGACGTGGACATGGACGTGGACGTGGACATGGACGTGGACATGGACGTGGACATGGACGTGGACGTGGACGTGGACATGGACGTGGACGTGGACATGGACGTGGACGTGGACGTGGACATGGACGTGGACGTGGACGTGGACGTGGACGTGGACGTGGACGTGGACGTGGACGTGGACATGGACGTGGACATGGACGTGGACATGGACGTGGACATGGACGTGGACGTGGACATGGACGTGGACATGGACGTGGACATGGACGTGGACGTGGACGTGGACGTGGACGTGGACGTGGACATGGACGTGGACGTGGACGTGGACGTGGACATGGACGTGGACATGGACGTGGACATGGACGTGGACATGGACGTGGACATGGACGTGGACGTGGACGTGGACGTGGACATGGACGTGGACATGGACGTGGACATGGACGTGGACATGGACGTGGACATGGACGTGGACGTGGACATGGACGTGGACATGGACGTGGACATGGACGTGGACGTGGACGTGGACATGGACATGGACGTGGACATGGACGTGGACATGGGTGGACGTGGACATGGACGTGGACGTGGACATGGACGTGGACATGGACGTGGACATTGGACGGGGTGGACGTGGACGTGGACATGGACGTGGACGTGGACGTGGACATGGACGTGGACGTGGACGTGGACGTGGACATGGACGTGGACGTGGACGTGGACATGGACGTGGACATGGACGTGGACATGGACGTGGACGTGGACGTGGACGTGGACATGGACGTGGACGTGGACGTGGACGTGGACATGGACGTGGACGTGGACGTGGACATGGACGTGGACATGGACGTGGACGTGGACGTGGACATGGACGTGGACGTGGACGTGGACGTGGACGGACGTGGACGTGGACATGGACGTGGACGTGGACGTGGACGTGGACATGGACGTGGACATGGACGTGGACATGGACGTGGACGTGGACATGGACGTGGACATGGACGTGGACATGGACGTGGACGTGGACGTGGACGTGGACATGGACGTGGACATGGACGTGGACATGGACGTGGACATGGACGTGGACGTGGACATGGACGTGGACGTGGACGTGGACATGGACGTGGGACGTGGACATGGACGTGGACATGGACGTGGACATGGACGTGGACGTGGACGTGGACATGGACGTGGACGTGGACATGGACGTGGACATGTTGACGTGGACATGGACGTGGACTGGACGTGGACGTGGACGTGGACGTGGACATGGACGTGGACATGGACGTGGACGTGGACATGGACGTGGACATGGACGTGGACATGGACGTGGACGTGGACATGGACGTGGACATGGACGTGGACATGGACGTGGACGTGGACGTGGACATGGACGTGGACGTGGACATGGACGTGGACGTGGACTGGACGTGGACATGGACGTGGACATGGACGTGGACATGGACGTGGACATGGACGTGGACATGGACGTGGACGTGGACGGACGTGGACTGGACGTGGACATGGACGTGGACGTGGACGTGGACGTGGACATGGACGTGGACATGGACGTGGACATGGACGTGGACGTGGACATGGACGTGGACATGGACGTGGACATGGACGTGGACGTGGACGTGGACGTGGACATGGACGTGGACATGGACGTGGACGTGGACGTGGACATGGACGTGGACGTGGACGTGGACGTGGACATGGACGTGGACATGGACGTGGACGTGGACATGGACGTGGACATGGACGTGGACATGGACGTGGACGTGGACGGGGTGGACGTGGACATGGACGTGGACGTGGACGTGGACATGGACGTGGACATGGACGTGGACGTGGACGTGGACGTGGACATGGACATGGACATGGACGTGGACATGGACGTGGACATGGACGTGGACATGGACGTGGACATGGACGTGGACATGGACGTGGACGTGGACGTGGACGTGGACATGGACGTGGACATGGACGTGGACGTGGACGTGGACGTGGACGTGGACGTGGACGTGGACGTGGACATGGACGTGGACGTGGACGTGGACGACGTGGACATGGACGTGGACATGGACGTGGACATGGACGTGGACGTGGACGTGGACATGGACGTGGACGTGGACATGGACGTGGACGTGGACGTGGACGTGGACATGGACGTGGACGTGGACGTGGACATGGACGTGGACGTGGACGTGGACGTGGACATGGACATGGACGTGGACGTGGACATGGACGTGGACGTGGACGTGGACGTGGACATGGACGTGGACATGGACGTGGACATGGACGTGGACGTGGACGTGGACGTGGACGTGGACATGGACGTGGACATGGACGTGGACATGGACGTGGACATGGACGTGGACGTGGACATGGACGTGGACGTGGACGTGGACGTGGACATGGACGTGGACATGGACGTGGACATGGACGTGGACATGGACGTGGACGTGGACATGGACGTGGACATGGACGTGGACATGGACGTGGACGTGGACGTGGACATGGACATGGACGTGGACATGGACGTGGACGTGGACGTGGACGTGGACATGGACGTGGACATGGACGTGGACATGGACGTGGACATGGACGTGGACATGGACGTGGACGTGGAGGACGTGGACGTGGACATGGACGTGGACGTGGACGTGGACGTGGACATGGACGTGGACGTGGACGTGGACGTGGACGTGGACGTGGACATGGACGTGGACATGGACGTGGACATGGACGTGGACGTGGACGTGGACATGGACGTGGACGTGGACGTGGACGTGGACATGGACGTGGACATGGACGTGGACGTGGACATGGACGTGGACATGGACGTGGACATGGACGTGGACGTGGACATGGACGTGGACATGGACGTGGACATGGACGTGGACGTGGACGTGGACATGGACGTGGACGTGGACATGGACGTGGACATGGACATGGACGTGGACACGTGGACGTGGACGTGGACGTGGACGTGGACGTGGACATGGACGTGGACATGGACGTGGACATGGACGTGGACATGGACGTGGACATGGACGTGGACGTGGACGTGGACGTGGACATGGACGTGGACATGGACGTGGACATGGACGTGGACATGGACGTGGACGTGGACATGGACGTGGACGTGGACGTGGACATGGACGTGGACGTGGACGTGGTGGACATGGACGTGGACATGGACGTGGACATGGACGTGGACATGGACGTGGACTGGACGTGGACATGGACGTGGACGTGGACGTGGACGTGGACGTGGACGTGGACATGGACGTGGACGTGGACGTGGACATGGACGTGGACGTGGACGTGGACATGGACGTGGACGTGGACGTGGACGTGGACGTGGACGTGGACGTGGATGCGGACGTGGACATGGACATGGACGTGGACGTGGACGTGGACGTGGACGTGGACGTGGACATGGACGTGGACGTGGACGTGGACACTGGACGTGGACATGGACGTGGACGTGGACATGGACGTGGACGTGGACGTGGACGTGGACGTGGACGTGGACGTGGACGTGGACGTGGACGTGGACATGGACGTGGACATGGACGTGGACATGGACGTGGACATGGACGTGGACGTGGACGTGGACGTGGACGTGGACATGGACGTGGACGTGGACGTGGACGTGACATGGACGTGGACATGGACGTGGACATGGACGTGGACGTGGACATGGACGTGGACATGGACGTGGACATGGACGTGGACGTGGACGTGGACATGGACATGGACGTGGACATGGACGTGGACATGGACGTGGACATGGACGTGGACGTGGACATGGACGTGGACATGGACGTGGACATGGACGTGGACGTGGACATGGACGTGGACATGGACGTGGACATGGACGTGGACGTGGACTGTGGACGTGGACGTGGACGTGGACGTGGAGGAGGTGGACGTGGACGTGGACGTGGACATGGACGTGACGTGGACGTGGACGTGGACATGGACGTGGACATGGACGTGGACATGGACGTGGACGTGGACATGGACGTGGACATGGACGTGGACATGGACGTGGACATGGACGTGGACGTGGACGTGGACATGGACGTGGACGTGGACATGGACGTGGACGGACGTGGACGTGGACATGGACGTGGACGTGGACGTGGACGTGGACATGGACGTGGACATGGACGTGGACATGGACGTGGACGTGGACATGGACGTGGATGGACGTGGACATGGACGTGGACGTGGACGTGGACATGGACATGGACGTGGACATGGACGTGGACATGGACGTGGACATGGACGTGGACGTGGACGTTGGACGTGGACATGGACGTGGACATGGACGTGGACGTGGACATGGACGTGGACATGGACGTGGACATGGACGTGGACGTGGACGTGGACGTGGACATGGACGTGGACATGGACGTGGACGTGGACGTGGACATGGACGTGGACGTGGACGTGGACGTGGACATGGACGTGGACATGGACGTGGACGTGGACATGGACGTGGACGTGGACGTGGACATGGACGTGGACATGGACGTGGACGTGGACATGGACGTGGACGTGGACGTGGACGTGGACGTGGACGTGGACGTGGACATGGACGTGGACGTGGACGTGGACGTGGACGTGGACGTGGACGTGGACATGGACGTGGACATGGACGTGGACATGGACGTGGACATGGACGTGGACATGGACGTGGACGTGGAGACGTGGACGTGGACATGGACGTGGACGTGGACGTGGACGTGACATGGACGTGGACATGGACGTGGACATGGACGTGGACGTGGACATGGACGTGGACATGGACGTGGACATGGACGTGGACGTGGACGTGGACGTGGACGTGGACGTGGACATGGACGTGGACATGGACGTGGACATGGACGTGGACGTGGACATGGACGTGGATGGACGTGGACATGGACGTGGACGTGGACGTGGACGTGGACATGGACGTGGACATGGACGTGGACGTGGACGTGGACATGGACGTGGACGTGGACATGGACGTGGACATGGACGTGGACGTGGACGTGGACGTGGACGTGGACGTGGACATGGACGTGGACATGGACGTGGACATGGACGTGGACATGGACGTGGACATGGACGTGGACGTGGACGTGGACATGGACGTGGACGTGGACGTGGACGTGGACATGGACGTGGACATGGACGTGGACATGGACGTGGACGTGGACATGGACGTGGACGTGGACGTGGACATGGACGTGGACGTGGACGTGGACGTGGACGTGGACGTGGACGTGGACATGGACGTGGACATGGACGTGGACGTGGACGTGGACGTGGACGTGGACGTGGACGTGGACGTGGACGTGGACGTGGACGTGGACGTGGACATGGACGTGGACGTGGACGTGGACATGGACGTGGACGTGGACGTGGACATGGACGTGGACGTGGACGTGGACATGGACGTGGACGTGGACGTGGAGGACGTGGACATGGACGTGGACGTGGACGTGGACATGGACGTGGACGTGGACGTGGACGTGGACATGGACGTGGACGTGGACGTGGACGTGGACATGGACGTGGACGTGGACGTGGACGTGGACGTGGACATGGACGTGGACGTGGACGTGGACGTGGACATGGACGTGGACGTGGACGTGGACGTGGACGTGGACGTGGACGTGGACGTGGACGTGGACGTGGACGTGGACGTGGACATGGACGTGGACGTGGACGTGGACGTGGACGTGGACATGGACGTGGACGTGGACGTGGACGTGGACATGGACGTGGACGTGGACGTGGACGTGGACGTGGACGTGGACGTGGACGTGGACGTGGACGTGGACGTGGACATGGACGACGACGTGGACGTGGACATGGACGTGGACGTGGACGTGGACGTGGACGTGGACATGGACGTGGACGTGGACGTGGACATGGACGTGGACGTGGACGTGGACGTGGACGTGGACTGGACGTGGACGTGGACGTGGACGTGGACGTGGACATGGACGTGGACATGGACGTGGACATGGACGTGGACGTGGACGTGGAGGACGTGGACATGGACATGGACGTGGACGTGGACGTGGACGTGGACATGGACGTGGACATGGACATGGACGTGGACGTGGACGTGGACGTGGACGTGGACATGGACGTGGACGTGGACGTGGACATGGACGTGGACGTGGACGTGGACATGGACGTGGACGTGGACGTGGACATGGACGTGGACATGGACGTGGACGTGGACGTGGACATGGACGTGGACGTGGACGTGGACATGGACGTGGACGTGGACGTGGACGTGGACGTGGACGTGGACATGGACGTGGACGTGGACGTGGACGTGGACATGGACGTGGACGTGGACGTGGACGTGGACATGGACGTGGACGTGGACGTGGACGTGGACATGGACATGGACGTGGACGTGGACGTGGACGTGGACGTGGACGTGGACATGGACGTGGAGTGGACGTGGACATGGACGTGGACGTGGACGTGGACGTGGACGTGGACGTGGACGTGGACGTGGACGTGGACGTGGACGTGGACGTGGACGTGGACGTGGACGTGGACGTGGACATGGACGTGGACGTGGACGTGGACATGGACGTGGACATGGACGTGGACATGGACGTGGACATGGACGTGGACGTGGACGTGGACATGGACGTGGACGTGGACGTGGACATGGACGTGGACGTGGACGTGGACATGGACGTGGACGTGGACGTGGACGTGGACATGGACGTGGACGTGGACATGGACGGACATGGACGTGGACATGGACGTGGACGTGGACGTGGACATGGACGTGGACATGGACGTGGACATGGACGTGGACGTGGACATGGACGTGGACATGGACGTGGACATGGACGTGGACGTGGACGTGGACGTGGACATGGACGTGGACGTGGACGTGGACGTGGACGTGGACATGGACGTGGACGTGGACGTGGAGGACGTGGACGTGGACGTGGACGTGGACGTGGACGTGGACATGGACGTGGACATGGACGTGGACGTGGACGTGGACGTGGACGTGGACATGGACGTGGACGTGGACATGGACGTGGACGTGGACGTGGACGTGGACGTGGACGTGGACATGGACGTGGACATGGACGTGGACGTGGACATGGACGTGGACGTGGACGTGGAGGATGGACGTGGACATGGACGTGGACGTGGACGTGGACGTGGACGTGGACGTGGACGTGGACGTGGACATGGACGTGGACATGGACGTGGACGTGGACGTGGACGTGGACATGGACGTGGACGTGGACGTGGACATGGACGTGGACGTGGACGTGGACGTGGACGTGGACATGGACGTGGACGTGTGACGTGGACGTGGACGTGGACGTGGACATGTGGACATGGACGTGGACATGGACGTGGACATGGACGTGGACATGGACGTGGACGTGGACGTGGACATGGACGTGGACGTGGACGTGGACGTGGACATGGACGTGGACGTGGACGTGGACGTGGACATGGACGTGGACGTGGACGTGGACGTGGACGTGGACGTGGACGTGGACGTGGACGTGGACATGGACGTGGACATGGACGTGGACGTGGACGTGGACGTGGACATGGACGTGGACGTGGACGTGGACGTGGACGGACGTGGACGTGGACATGGACGTGGACGTGGACGTGGACGTGGACGTGGACGTGGACGTGGACGTGGACGTGGACGTGGACGTGGACGTGGACGTGGACGTGGACGTGGACATGGACGTGGACGTGGACATGGACGTGGACGTGGACGTGGACGTGGACGTGGACGTGGACGTGGACGTGGACGTGGACATGGACGTGGACGTGGACGTGGACGTGGACGTGGACGTGGACATGGACGTGGACGTGGACGTGGACGTGGACGTGGACGTGGACGTGGACGTGGACGTGGACGTGGACGTGGACGTGGACGTGGACGTGGACATGGACGTGGACGTGGACGTGGACGTGGACGTGGACGTGGACATGGACGTGGACGTGGACGTGGACATGGACGTGGACATGGACATGGACGTGGACGTGGACGTGGACGTGGACATGGACGTGGACGTGGACGTGGACGTGGACGTGGACGTGGACGTGGACATGGACGTGGACGTGGACGTGGACGTGGACATGGACGTGGACATGGACATGGACGTGGACGTGGACGTGGACGTGGACGTGGACGTGGACGTGGACGTGGACATGGACGTGGACGTGGACGGACGTGGACGTGGACATGGACGTGGACGTGGACGTGGACGTGGACGTGGACGTGGACGTGGACGTGGACGTGGACGTGGACGTGGACGTGGACGTGGACATGGACGTGGACGTGGACGTGGACGTGGACGTGGACGTGGACATGGACGTGGACGTGGACGTGGACGTGGACGTGGACGTGGACGTGGACGTGGACGTGGACGTGGACGTGGACGTGGACGTGGACGTGGACATGGACGTGGACGTGGACATGGACGTGGACATGGACGTGGACGTGGACATGGACGTGGACGTGGACGTGGACGTGGACGTGGACGTGGACGTGGACATGGACGTGGACGTGGACGTGGACGTGGACGTGGACGTGGACGTGGACGTGGACGTGGACATGGACGTGGACGTGGACGTGGACATGGACGTGGACGTGGACATGGACGTGGACGTGGACTGGACGTGGACATGGACGTGGACATGGACGTGGACGTGGACGTGGACATGGACGTGGACGTGGACGTGGACGTGGACGTGGACGTGGACGTGGACGTGTGGACGTGGACATGGACGTGGACGTGGACGTGGACATGGACGTGGACATGGACGTGGACATGGACGTGGACATGGACGTGGACATGGACGTGGACATGGACGTGGACGTGGACATGACGTGGACGTGGACGTGGACGTGGACGTGGACGTGGACATGGACGTGGACGTGGACATGGACGTGGACATGGACGTGGACGTGGACGTGGACGTGGACGTGGACATGGACGTGGACATGTGACGTGGACGTGGACGTGGACGTGGACATGGACGTGGACATGGACGTGGACGTGGACGTGGACGTGGACGTGGACATGGACGTGGACGTGGACGTGGACGTGGACATGGACGTGGACGTGGACGTGGACGTGGACATGGACGTGGACGTGGACGTGGACGTGGACGTGGACGTGGACATGGACGTGGACGTGGACGTGGACATGGACGTGGACGTGGACGTGGACGTGGACGTGGACGTGGACATGGACGTGGACATGGACGTGGACATGGACGTGGACGTGGACGTGGACGTGGACATGGACGTGGACGTGGACGTGGACGTGGACATGGACGTGGACATGGACGTGGACATGGACGTGGACGTGGACGTGGACGTGGACGTGGACATGGACGTGGACGTGGACGTGGACGTGGACATGGACGTGGACGTGGACGTGGACGTGGACATGGACGTGGACATGGACGTGGACATGGACGTGGACGTGGACGTGGACATGGACGTGGACATGGACGTGGACGTGGACGTGGACGTGGACGTGGACGTGGACGTGGACATGGACGTGGACGTGGACGTGGACATGGACGTGGACGTGGACTGGACGTGGACGTGGACGTGGACGTGGACGTGGACGTGGACATGGACGTGGACGTGGACGTGGACATGGACGTGGACGTGGACGTGGACGTGGACGTGGACATGGACGTGGACATGGACGTGGACATGGACGTGGACGTGGACGTGGACGTGGACGTGGACATGGACGTGGACATGGACGTGGACGTGGACGTGGACATGGACGTGGACATGGACGTGGACGTGGACGTGGACGTGGACATGGACGTGGACGTGGACGTGGACGTGGACGTGGACATGGACGTGGACGTGGACGTGGACGTGGACGTGGACGTGGACGTGGACTGGACGTGGACGTGGACGTGGACATGGACGTGGACGTGGACGTGGACATGGACGTGGACGTGGACGTGGACGTGGACGTGGACATGGACGTGGACATGGACGTGGACATGGACGTGGACGTGGACATGGACGTGGACGTGGACGTGGACATGGACGTGGACGTGGACATGGACGTGGACGTGGACATGGACGTGGACGTGGACGTGGACATGGACGTGGACGTGGACATGGACGTGGACATGGACGTGGACATGGACGTGGACGTGGACGTGGACGTGGACGTGGACGTGGACATGGACGTGGACGTGGACATGGACGTGGACATGGACGTGGACGTGGACGTGGACGTGGACATGGACGTGGACATGGACGTGGACGTGGACGTGGACGTGGACTGGACGTGGACGTGGACGTGGACGTGGACGTGGACGTGGACGTGGACATGGACGTGGACATGGACGTGGACGTGGACATGGACGTGACGTGGACGTGGACGTGGACGTGGACGTGGACGTGGACGTGGACGTGGACGTGGACATGGACGTGGACGTGGACGTGGACGTGGACATGGACGTGGACATGGACGTGGACATGGACGTGGACGTGGACATGGACGTGGACGTGGACGTGGACATGGACGTGGACGTGGACGTGGACATGGACGTGGACATGGACGTGGAGGACGTGGACGTGGACATGGACGTGGACGTGGACGTGGACGTGGACGTGGACGTGGACGTGGACGTGGACATGGACGTGGACGTGGACATGGACGTGGACGTGGACATGGACGTGGACGGGGACTCGGACGTGGACGTGGACGTGGACGTGGACGTGGACGTGGACATGGACGTGGACGTGGACGTGGACGTGGACGTGGACGTGGAGGACGTGGACGTGGACATGGACGTGGACGTGGACGTGGACGTGGACATGGACGTGGACGTGGACGTGGACATGGACGTGGACGTGGACGTGGACGTGGACATGGACATGGACGTGGACGTGGACGTGGACGTGGACTGACGTGGACGTGGACGTGGACGTGGACGTGGACGTGGACGTGGACATGGACGTGGACGTGGACGTGGACGTGGACGTGGACGTGGACATGGACGTGGACGTGGACGTGGACGTGGACGTGGACGTGGACATGGACGTGGACGTGGACATGGACGTGGACGTGGACGTGGACGTGGACATGGACGTGGACGTGGACGTGGACATGGACGTGGACGTGGACGTGGACATGGACGTGGACATGGACGTGGACATGGACGTGGACTGGACGGACGTGGACGTGGACGTGGACATGGACGTGGACGTGGACGTGGACGTGGACGTGGACGTGGACGGGGACATGGACGTGGACGTGGACGTGGACGTGGACGTGGACGTGGACGTGGACGTGGACGTGGACGTGGACATGGACGTGGACGTGGACGTGGACATGGACGTGGACGTGGACATGGACGTGGACGTGGACATGGACGTGGACATGGACGTGGACATGGACGTGGACGTGGACGTGGACGTGGACATGGACGTGGACGTGGACGTGGACGTGGACATGGACGTGGACGTGGACGTGGACGTGGACGTGGACGTGGACATGGACGTGGACGTGGACGTGGACATGGACGTGGACGTGGACGTGGACATGGACGTGGACTGGACGTGGACATGGACGTGGACGTGGACATGGACGTGGACGTGGACATGGACGTGGACGTGGACGTGGACATGGACGTGGACGTGGACATGGACGTGGACATGGACGTGGACGTGGACGTGGACGTGGACATGGACGTGGACATGGACGTGGACGTGGACGTGGACGTGGACATGGACGTGGACGTGGACGTGGACGTGGACGTGGACGTGGACGTGGACATGGACGTGGACATGGACGTGGACGTGGACATGGACGTGGACGTGGACGTGGACGTGGACGTGGACGTGGACGTGGACGTGGACGTGGACATGGACGTGGACGTGGACGTGGACGTGGACATGGACGTGGACATGGACGTGGACATGGACGTGGACGTGGACATGGACGTGGACGTGGACGTGGACATGGACGTGGACGTGGACGTGGACATGGACGTGGACATGGACGTGGAGGACGTGGACGTGGACATGGACGTGGACGTGGACGTGGACGTGGACGTGGACGTGGACGTGGACGTGGACATGGACGTGGACGTGGACGTGGACGTGGACGTGGACATGGACGTGGACTGGACGTGGACGTGGACGTGGACGTGGACGTGGACGTGGACGTGGACGTGGACATGGACGTGGACGTGGACGTGGACGTGGACATGGACATGGACGTGGACGTGGACGTGGACGTGGACGTGGACATGGACGTGGACGTGGACATGGACGTGGACGTGGACATGGACGTGGACATGGACGTGGACATGGACGTGGACATGGACGTGGACGTGGACGTGGACATGGACGTGGACATGGACGTGGACATGGACGTGGACATGGACGTGGACGTGGACGTGGACGTGGACATGGACGTGGACGTGGACGTGGACGTGGACGTGGACATGGACGTGGACGTGGACGTGGACGTGGACGTGGACGTGGACGTGGACGTGGACGTGGACGTGGACGTGGACATGGACGTGGACGTGGACGTGGACATGGACGTGGACGTGGACGTGGACGTGGACGTGGACGTGGACGTGGACATGGACGTGGACATGGACGTGGACGTGGACGTGGACGTGGACATGGACGTGGACGTGGACATGGACGTGGACATGGACGTGGACGTGGACGTGGACGTGGACGTGGACGTGGACATGGACGTGGACGTGGACGTGGACATGGACGTGGACGTGGACGTGGACATGGACGTGGACATGGACGTGGACATGGACGTGGACGTGGACGTGGACGTGGACGTGGACATGGACGTGGACGTGGACGTGGACATGGACGTGGACGTGGACATGGACGTGGACATGGGACGTGGACGTGGACGTGGACGTGGACATGGACGTGGACATGGACGTGGACGTGGACGTGGACGTGGACATGGACGTGGACGTGGACGTGGACGTGGACGTGGACGTGGACATGGACGTGGACATGGACGTGGACGTGGACATGGACGTGGACGTGGACGTGGACGTGGACGTGGACGTGGACGTGGACGTGGACGTGGACATGGACGTGGACGTGGACGTGGACGTGGACATGGACGTGGACATGGACGTGGACATGGACGTGGACGTGGACATGGACGTGGACGTGGACGTGGACATGGACGTGGACGTGGACGTGGACATGGACGTGGACATGGACGTGGACGGACGTGGACGTGGACATGGACGTGGACGTGGACGTGGACGTGGACGTGGACGTGGACGTGGACGTGGACATGGACGTGGACGTGGACGTGGACGTGGACGTGGACATGGACGTGGACTGGACGTGGACGTGGACGTGGACGTGGACATGGACGTGGACATGGACGTGGACGTGGACGTGGACGTGGACGTGGACGTGGAGGACGTGGACGTGGACATGGACGTGGACGTGGACGTGGACGTGGACATGGACGTGGACGTGGACGTGGACGTGGACGTGGACGTGGACGTGGACGTGGACGTGGACATGGACGTGGACGTGGACATGGACGTGGACGTGGACGTGGACGTGGACGTGGACGTGGACGTGGACGTGGACATGGACGTGGACGTGGACGTGGACGTGGACATGGACATGGACGTGGACGTGGACGTGGACATGGACGTGGACATGGACGTGGACGTGGACATGGACGTGGACGTGGACGTGGACATGGACGTGGACGTGGACGTGGACATGGACGTGGACATGGACGTGGACATGGACGTGGACGTGGACGTGGACGTGGACATGGACGTGGACGTGGACATGGACGTGGACGTGGACGTGGACGTGGACGTGGACATGGACGTGGACGTGGACGTGGACATGGACGTGGACGTGGACGTGGACATGGACGTGGACATGGACGTGGACATGGACGTGGACATGGACGTGGACATGGACGTGGACATGGACGTGGACGTGGACATGGACGTGGACGTGGACGTGGACGTGGACGTGGACATGGACGTGGACGTGGACGTGGACATGGACGTGGACATGGACGTGGACGTGGACGTGGACGTGGACATGGACGTGGACGTGGACGTGGACGTGGACGTGGACGTGGACATGGACGTGGACATGGACGTGGACGTGGACGTGGACGTGGACATGGACGTGGACGTGGACGTGGACGTGGACGTGGACGTGGACGTGGACGTGGACGTGGACATGGACGTGGACGTGGACGTGGACGTGGACGTGGACGTGGACATGGACGTGGACGTGGACGTGGACATGGACGTGGACGTGGACGTGGACGTGGACGTGGACGTGGACATGGACGTGGACATGGACGTGGACATGGACGTGGACGTGGACGTGGACGTGGACATGGACGTGGACGTGGACGTGGACATGGACGTGGACATGGACGTGGACATGGACGTGGACGTGGACGTGGACGTGGACGTGGACATGGACGTGGACGTGGACGTGGACGTGGACATGGACGTGGACGTGGACGTGGACGTGGACATGGACGTGGACTGGACGTGGACATGGACGTGGACGTGGACGTGGACATGGACGTGGACATGGACGTGGACGTGGACGTGGACGTGGACGTGGACGTGGACGTGGACATGGACGTGGACGTGGACGTGGACATGGACGTGGACGTGGACGTGGACGTGGACGTGGACGTGGACGTGGACGTGGACGTGGACATGGACGTGGACGTGGACGTGGACATGGACGTGGACGTGGACGTGGACGTGGACGTGGACATGGACGTGGACATGGACGTGGACATGGACGTGGACGTGGACGTGGACATGGACGTGGACATGGACGTGGACATGGACGTGGACGTGGACGTGGACATGGACGTGGACATGGACGTGGACGTGGACGTGGACGTGGACATGGACGTGGACGTGGACGTGGACGTGGACGTGGACATGGACGTGGACGTGGACGTGGACGTGGACGTGGACGTGGACGTGGACGTGGACGTGGACGTGGACGTGGACATGGACGTGGACGTGGACGTGGACATGGACGTGGACGTGGACGTGGACGTGGACGTGGACATGGACGTGGACATGGACGTGGACATGGACGTGGACGTGGACATGGACGTGGACGTGGACGTGGACATGGACGTGGACGTGGACATGGACGTGGACGTGGACATGGACGTGGACGTGGACGTGGACGTGGACGTGGACGTGGACATGGACGTGGACATGGACGTGGACATGGACGTGGACGTGGACATGGACGTGGACGTGGACGTGGACATGGACGTGGACGTGGACGTGGACGTGGACATGGACGTGGACGTGGACGTGGACGTGGACATGGACGTGGACATGGACGTGGACGTGGACGTGGACGTGGACATGGACGTGGACGTGGACGTGGACGTGGACGTGGACGTGGACGTGGACATGGACGTGGACATGGACGTGGACGTGGACATGGACGTGGACGTGGACGTGGACGTGGACGTGGACGTGGACGTGGACGTGGACGTGGACGTGGACATGGACGTGGACGTGGACGTGGACATGGACGTGGACATGGACGTGGACGTGGACGTGGACGTGGACATGGACGTGGACTGGACGTGGACGTGGACGTGGACGTGGAGGACGTGGACGTGGACATGGACGTGGACGTGGACGTGGACGTGGACATGGACGTGGACGTGGACGTGGACATGGACGTGGACGTGGACGTGGACGTGGACATGGACGTGGACGTGGACGTGGACGTGGACGTGGACGTGGACGTGGACGTGGACGTGGACGTGGACGTGGACGTGGACGTGGACATGGACGTGGACGTGGACGTGGACGTGGACATGGACATGGACGTGGACGTGGACGTGGACGTGGACGTGGACATGGACGTGGACGTGGACATGGACGTGGACGTGGACATGGACGTGGACATGGACGTGGACATGGACGTGGACATGGACGTGGACGTGGACGTGGACATGGGACTGGACATGGACGTGGACATGGACGTGGACATGGACGTGGACGTGGACGTGGACGTGGACGTGGACATGGACGTGGACGTGGACGTGGACGTGGACGTGGACATGGACGTGGACGTGGACGTGGACGTGGACGTGGACGTGGACGTGGACGTGGACGTGGACGTGGACGTGGACATGGACGTGGACGTGGACGTGGACGTGGACGTGGACGTGGACGTGGACGTGGACATGGACGTGGACGTGGACATGGACGTGGACGTGGACGTGGACGTGGACATGGACGTGGACATGGACGTGGACGTGGACATGGACGTGGACATGGACGTGGTGGACGTGGACATGGACGTGGACATGGACGTGGACGTGGACGTGGACGTGGACGTGGACGTGGACATGGACGTGGACGTGGACGTGGACGTGGACATGGACGTGGACGTGGACATGGACGTGGACATGGACGTGGACATGGACGTGGACGTGGACATGGACGTGGACGTGGACGTGGACATGGACGTGGACGTGGACGTGGACATGGACGTGGACGTGGACGTGGACGTGGACGTGGACATGGACGTGGACGTGGACGTGGACGTGGACGTGGACATGGACGTGGACGTGGACGTGGACGTGGACGTGGACGTGGACGTGGACATGGACGTGGACATGGACGTGGACGTGGACATGGACGTGGACGTGGACGTGGACATGGACGTGGACGTGGACGTGGACGTGGACGTGGACGTGGACATGGACGTGGACGTGGACGTGGACGTGGACGTGGACATGGACGTGGACATGGACGTGGACGTGGACGTGGACGTGGACATGGACGTGGACGTGGACGTGGACATGGACGTGGACGTGGACGTGGACGGACGTGGACGTGGACATGGACGTGGACGTGGACGTGGACGTGGACGTGGACGTGGACGTGGACGTGGACGTGGACATGGACGTGGACGTGGACGTGGACGTGGACATGGACGTGGACGTGGACGTGGACGTGGACGTGGACGTGGACGTGGACGTGGACGTGGACATGGACATGGACGTGGACGTGGAGGACGTGGACATGGACATGGACGTGGACGTGGACGTGGACATGGACGTGGACGTGGACGTGGACATGGACGTGGACGTGGACGTGGACGTGGACGTGGACGTGGACATGGACGTGGACGTGGACGTGGACGTGGACGTGGACATGGACGTGGACGTGGACGTGGACGTGGACGTGGACGTGGACGTGGACGTGGACGTGGACGTGGACGTGGACGTGGACGTGGACATGGACGTGGACATGGACGTGGACGTGGACGTGGACATGGACGTGGACGTGGACGTGGACGTGGACGTGGACATGGACGTGGACATGGACGTGGACATGGACGTGGACGTGGACATGGACGTGGACGTGGACGTGGACATGGACGTGGACGTGGACGTGGACGTGGACGTGGACATGGACGTGGACGTGGACGTGGACATGGACGTGGACGTGGACATGGACGTGGACATGGACGTGGACATGGACGTGGACGTGGACATGGACGTGGACGTGGACGTGGACATGGACGTGGACGTGGACATGGACGTGGACATGGACGTGGACGTGGACGTGGACGTGGACATGGACGTGGACATGGACGTGGACGTGGACGTGGACGTGGACATGGACGTGGACGTGGACGTGGACGTGGACGTGGACGTGGACGTGGACATGGACGTGGACATGGACGTGGACGTGGACATGGACGTGGACGTGGACGTGGACGTGACGTGGACGTGGACGTGGACGTGGACGTGGACGTGGACATGGACGTGGACGTGGACGTGGACGTGGACGTGGACGTGGACATGGACGTGGACATGGACGTGGACGTGGACATGGACGTGGACGTGGACGTGGACATGGACGTGGACGTGGACGTGGACATGGACGTGGACATGGACGTGGACGGACGTGGACGTGGACATGGACGTGGACGTGGACGTGGACGTGGACGTGGACGTGGACGTGGACGTGGACATGGACGTGGACGTGGACATGGACGTGGACGTGGACATGGACGTGGACTGGACGTGGACGTGGACGTGGACGTGGACATGGACGTGGACATGGACGTGGACTGGACGTGGACGTGGACGTGGAGGACGTGGACATGGACGTGGACATGGACGTGGACGTGGACGTGGACATGGACGTGGACGTGGACGTGGACATGGACGTGGACGTGGACGTGGACGTGGACATGGACATGGACGTGGACGTGGACGTGGACGTGGACGTGGACGTGGACGTGGACGTGGACGTGGACGTGGACGTGGACGTGGACATGGACGTGGACGTGGACGTGGACGTGGACATGGACGTGGACGTGGACGTGGACATGGACGTGGACGTGGACGTGGACGTGGACGTGGACGTGGACATGGACGTGGACGTGGACGTGGACGTGGACGTGGACATGGACGTGGACATGGACGTGGACGTGGACGTGGACGTGGACATGGACGTGGACGTGGACGTGGACATGGACGTGGACGTGGACGTGGACGCGGACGTGGACGTGGACATGGACGTGGACGTGGACGTGGACGTGGACGTGGACGTGGACGTGGACGTGGACGTGGACATGGACGTGGACGTGGACGTGGACGTGGACATGGACGTGGACGTGGACGTGGACATGGACGTGGACGTGGACGTGGACGGACGTGGACATGGACGTGGACGTGGACGTGGACGTGGACGTGGACGTGGACGTGGACATGGACGTGGACGTGGACGTGGACGTGGACGTGGACGTGGACGTGGACGTGGACATGGACGTGGACGTGGACGTGGACGTGGACGTGGACATGGACGTGGACGTGGACATGGACGTGGACGTGGACGTGGACGTGGACGTGGACATGGACGTGGACGTGGACGTGGACGTGGACATGGACGTGGACGTGGACGTGGACGTGGACGTGGACTGGACGTGGACGTGGACGTGGACATGGACGTGGACGTGGACGTGGACATGGACGTGGACGTGGACGTGGACGTGGACATGGACGTGGACATGGACGTGGACGTGGACGTGGACATGGACGTGGACGTGGACGTGGACGTGGACGTGGACGTGGACGTGGACGTGGACGTGGACATGGACGTGGACGTGGACGTGGACATGGACGTGGACATGGACGTGGACGTGGACGTGGACATGGACGTGGACGTGGACGTGGACATGGACGTGGACGTGGACGTGGACGTGGACGTGGACGTGGACGTGGACATGGACGTGGACGTGGACGTGGACGTGGACTGGACGTGGACATGGACGTGGACGTGGACGTGGACGTGGACGTGGACGTGGACGTGGACATGGACATGGACGTGGACGTGACGTGGACGTGGACGTGGACATGGACGACGACGTGGACGTGGACATGGACGTGGACGTGGACGTGGACGTGGACGTGGACATGGACGTGGACGTGGACGTGGACGTGGACATGGACGTGGACGTGGACGTGGACGTGGACGTGGACTGGACGTGGACGTGGACGTGGACATGGACGTGGACGTGGACGTGGACATGGACGTGGACGTGGACGTGGAGGACGTGGACGTGGACATGGACGTGGACGTGGACGTGGACGTGGACGTGGACGTGGACATGGACGTGGACGTGGACGTGGACGTGGACGTGGACGTGGACGTGGACGTGGACGTGGACATGGACGTGGACGTGGACATGGACGTGGACGTGGACATGGACGTGGACGTGGACATGGACGTGGACGTGGACGTGGACGTGGATGGACGTGGACGTGGACATGGACGTGGACGTGGACGTGGACGTGGACGTGGACGTGGACATGGACGTGGACGTGGACGTGGACGTGGACGTGGACGTGGACATGGACGTGGACGTGGACATGGACGTGGACGTGGACATGGACGTGGACGTGGACATGGACGTGGACGTGGACGTGGACATGGACGTGGACGTGGACGTGGACGTGGACGTGGACGTGGACGTGGACATGGACGTGGACATGGACGTGGACGTGGACGTGGACGTGGACGTGGACGTGGACATGGACGTGGACGTGGACGTGGACGTGGACGTGGACGTGGACATGGACGTGGACGTGGACGTGGACGTGGACGTGGACATGGACGTGGACATGGACGTGGACGTGGACGTGGACGTGGACGTGGACGTGGACGTGGACATGGACGTGGACGTGGACGTGGAGGACGTGGACGTGGACATGGACGTGGACGTGGACGTGGACGTGGACGTGGGTGGACGTGGACGTGGACGTGGACGTGGACGTGGACGTGGACGTGGACATGGACGTGGACGTGGACGTGGACGTGGACGTGGACATGGACGTGGACGTGGACGTGGACGTGGACGTGGACGTGGACGTGGACGTGGACGTGGACGTGGACGTGGACGTGGACATGGACGTGGACGTGGACGTGGAGGACGTGGACATGGACATGGACGTGGACGTGGACGTGGACGTGGACGTGGACGTGGACATGGACGTGGACGTGGACATGGACGTGGACGTGGACGTGGACGTGGACGTGGACATGGACGTGGACGTGGACGTGGACGTGGACGTGGACATGGACGTGGACATGGACGTGGACGTGGACGTGGACGTGGACGTGGACATGGACGTGGACGTGGACGTGGACATGGACGTGGACGTGGACGTGGACGTGGACGGACGTGGACGTGGACATGGAGGACGTGGACGTGGACGTGGACTGGACGTGGACATGGACGTGGACGTGGACGTGGACGTGGACGTGGACGTGGACGTGGACGTGGACGTGGACGTGGACGTGGACGTGGACGTGGACGTGGACATGGACGACGACGTGGACGTGGACATGGACGTGGACGTGGACGTGGACGTGGACGTGGACATGGACGTGGACGTGGACGTGGACGTGGACATGGACGTGGACGTGGACGTGGACGTGGACGTGGACTGGACGTGGACGTGGACGTGGACATGGACGTGGACGTGGACGTGGACATGGACGTGGACGTGGACGTGGAGGACGTGGACGTGGACGTGGACGTGGACGTGGACGTGGACGTGGACGTGGACGTGGACATGGACGTGGACGTGGACGTGGACGTGGACGTGGACGTGGACGTGGACGTGGACATGGACGTGGACATGGACGTGGACGTGGACGTGGACGTGGACGTGGACGTGGACATGGACGTGGACGTGGACGTGGACGTGGACGTGGACGTGGACATGGACGTGGACGTGGACATGGACGTGGACGTGGACATGGACGTGGACGTGGACGTGGACGTGGACGTGGACGTGGACGTGGACGTGGACGTGGACGTGGACGTGGACGTGGACGTGACGTGGACGTGGACGTGGACGTGGACATGGACGTGGACATGGACGTGGACGTGGACGTGGACGTGGACGTGGACATGGACGTGGACATGGACGTGGACATGGACGTGGACATGGACGTGGACGTGGACATGGACGTGGACGTGGACGTGGACATGGACGTGGACGTGGACGTGGACGTGGACGTGGACATGGACGTGGACGTGGACGTGGACATGGACGTGGACGTGGACGTGGACATGGACGTGGACGTGGACGTGGACGTGGACGTGGACGTGGACGTGGACGTGGACGTGGACATGGACGTGGACATGGACGTGGACGTGGACGTGGACGTGGACATGGACGTGGACGTGGACGTGGACGTGGACGTGGACATGGACGTGGACGTGGACGTGGACGTGGACGTGGACATGGATGTGGACGTGGACGTGGACGTGGACGTGGACGTGGACATGGACGTGGACGTGGACGTGGACATGGACGTGGACGTGGACGTGGACATGGACGTGGACGTGGACGTGGGGACTTGGACGTGGACATGGACGTGGACGTGGACGTGGACGTGGACGTGGACGTGGACGTGGACGTGGACGTGGACGTGGACGTGGACGTGGACGTGGACATGGACGTGGACGTGGACGTGGACGTGGACGTGGACGTGGACATGGACGTGGACGTGGACATGGACGTGGACGTGGACGTGGACGTGGACGTGGACGTGGACGTGGACATGGACGTGGACGTGGACGTGGACATGGACGTGGACGTGGACATGGACGTGGACATGGACGTGGACGTGGACGTGGACATGGACGTGGACATGGACGTGGACGTGGACGTGGACATGGACGTGGACGTGGACGTGGAATGGACGTGGACATGGACGTGGACGTGGACGTGGACGTGGACGTGGACGTGGACGTGGACGTGGACGTGGACGTGGACATGGACGTGGACGTGGACGTGGACATGGACGTGGACGTGGACTGGACGTGGACGTGGACATGGACGTGGACATGGACGTGGACGTGGACGTGGACATGGACGTGGACGTGGACGTGGACGTGGACATGGACGTGGACGTGGACGTGGACGTGGACGTGGACGTGGACATGGACGTGGACGTGGACGTGGACGTGGACATGGACGTGGACGTGGACGTGGACGTGGACGTGGACATGGACGTGGACGTGGACGTGGACGTGGACGTGGACGTGGACGTGGACGTGGACGTGGACGTGGACGTGGACGTGGACGTGGACGTGGACGTGGACGTGGACGTGGACGTGGACATGGACGTGGACATGGACGTGGACATGGACGTGGACGTGGACATGGACGTGGACGTGGACGTGGACATGGACGTGGACGTGGACATGGACGTGGACGTGGACATGGACGTGGACGTGGACGTGGACATGGACGTGGACGTGGACGTGGACATGGACGTGGACATGGACGTGGACATGGACGTGGACGTGGACATGGACGTGGACGTGGACGTGGACATGGACGTGGACGTGGACGTGGACGTGGACATGGACGTGGACGTGGACGTGGACGTGGACATGGACGTGGACATGGACGTGGACGTGGACGTGGACGTGGACATGGACGTGGACGTGGACGTGGACGTGGACGTGGACGTGGACGTGGACATGGACGTGGACGTGGACGTGGACGTGGACATGGACGTGGACGTGGACGTGGACATGGACGTGGACGTGGACGTGGACGTGGACGTGGACGTGGACGTGGACGTGGACATGGACGTGGACGTGGACGTGGACGTGGACATGGACGTGGACATGGACGTGGACGTGGACGTGGACGTGGACATGGACGTGGACGTGGACGTGGACATGGACGTGGACGTGGACGTGGACGTGGACATGGACGTGGACGTGGACGTGGAGGACGTGGACGTGGACATGGACGTGGACGTGGACGTGGACGTGGACGTGGACGTGGACGTGGACGTGGACGTGGACGTGGACGTGGACGTGGACGTGGACATGGACGTGGACGTGGACGTGGACGTGGACTGGACGTGGACGTGGACGTGGACGTGGACGTGGACATGGACGTGGACGTGGACGTGGACATGGACGTGGACGTGGACGTGGACGGACGTGGACATGGACGTGGACGTGGACGTGGACGTGGACGTGGACGTGGACATGGACGTGGACGTGGACGTGGACGTGGACGTGGATGACGTGGACGTGGACATGGACGTGGACGTGGACGTGGACGTGGACGTGGACGTGGACGTGGACGTGGACGTGGACGTGGACGTGGACGTGGACGTGGACGTGGACGTGGACATGGACGTGGACGTGGACGTGGACGTGGACGTGGACATGGACGTGGACGTGGACGTGGACGTGGACGTGGACGTGGACATGGACGTGGACGTGGACATGGACGTGGACGTGGACATGGACGTGGACATGGACGTGGACGTGGACGTGGACATGGACGTGGACGTGGACGTGGACGTGGACATGGACGTGGACGTGGACGTGGACGTGGACGTGGACATGGACGTGGACGTGGACGTGGACGTGGACGTGGACATGGACGTGGACGTGGACGTGGACGTGGACATGGACGTGGACGTGGACGTGGACGTGGACGTGGACATGGACGTGGACATGGACGTGGACATGGACGTGGACGTGGACGTGGACATGGACGTGGACGTGGACATGGACGTGGACGTGGACATGGACGTGGACGTGGACATGGACGTGGACGTGGACGTGGACATGGACGTGGACGTGGACATGGACGTGGACATGGACGTGGACATGGACGTGGACGTGGACATGGACGTGGACGTGGACGTGGACGTGGACGTGGACGTGGACGTGGACATGGACGTGGACGTGGACGTGGACGTGGACGTGGACGTGGACATGGACGTGGACGTGGACGTGGACATGGACGTGGACGTGGACGTGGACGTGGACGTGGACATGGACGTGGACGTGGACATGGACGTGGACGTGGACGTGGACGTGGACGTGGACGGACGTGGACGTGGACATGGACGTGGACGTGGACGTGGACATGGACGTGGACATGGACGTGGACGTGGACGTGGACGTGGACATGGACGTGGACGTGGACGTGGACGTGGACGTGGACGTGGACGTGGACTGGACGTGGACGTGGACGTGGACGTGGACGTGGACGTGGACGTGGACATGGACGTGGACGTGGACGTGGACATGGACGTGGACGTGGACGTGGACGTGGACATGGACGTGGACATGGACGTGGACGTGGACATGGACGTGGACGTGGACTGGACGTGGACATGGACGTGGACATGGACGTGGACGTGGACATGGACGTGGACGTGGACGTGGACATGGACGTGGACGTGGACGTGGACGTGGACGTGGACATGGACGTGGACGTGGACGTGGACATGGACGTGGACGTGGACGTGGACATGGACGTGGACGTGGACGTGGACGTGGACGTGGACGTGGACGTGGACGTGGACGTGGACGTGGACGTGGACGTGGACGTGGACGTGGACGTGGACATGGACGTGGACGTGGACGTGGACGTGGACGGACGTGGACGTGGACGTGGACGTGGACGTGGACGTGGACGTGGACGTGGACGTGGACGTGGACGTGGACGTGGACATGGACGTGGACGTGGACGTGGACATGGACGTGGACGTGGACGTGGACGTGGACGTGGACGTGGACGTGGACGTGGACGTGGACGTGGACGTGGACATGGACGTGGACGTGGACGTGGACATGGACGTGGACGTGGACGTGGGACGTGGACATGGACGTGGACGTGGACGTGGACGTGGACGTGGACGTGGACATGGACGTGGACGTGGACGTGGACATGGACGTGGACGTGGAGGACGTGGACGTGGACATGGACGTGGACGTGGACGTGGACGTGGACGTGGACGTGGACGTGGACGTGGACGTGGACGTGGACGTGGACGTGGACGTGGACGTGGACGTGGACATGGACGTGGACGTGGACGTGGACGTGGACGTGGACGTGGACTGGACGTGGACGTGGACGTGGACGTGGACGTGGACATGGACGTGGACGTGGACATGGACGTGGACGTGGACGTGGACGTGGACATGGACGTGGACATGGACGTGGACGTGGACGTGGACGTGGACGTGGACATGGACGTGGACGTGGACGTGGACATGGACGTGGACATGGACGTGGACGTGGACGTGGACGTGGACATGGACGTGGACGTGGACGTGGACGTGGACGTGGACGTGGACGTGGACGTGGACGTGGACGTGGACGTGGACGTGGACGTGGACGTGGACGTGGACGTGGACGTGGACGT
Organism: Closterium sp. NIES-65; assembly: GCA_948144175.1. Classification (NCBI taxonomy): domain Eukaryota; kingdom Viridiplantae; phylum Streptophyta; class Zygnematophyceae; order Desmidiales; family Closteriaceae; genus Closterium; species Closterium sp. NIES-65. The sequence goes on along the minus strand of CANXME010001362.1, from coordinate 2,900 downwards.
GGACATGGACGTGGACGTGGACGTGGACGTGGACATGGACGTGGACATGGACGTGGACGTGGACGTGGACATGGACGTGGACATGGACGTGGACGTGGACGTGGACGTGGACGTGGACGTGGACGTGGACATGGACGTGGACGTGGACATGGACGTGGACGTGGACGTGGACGTGGACGTGGACGTGGACGTGGACGTGGACATGGACGTGGACATGGACGTGGACATGGACGTGGACGTGGACATGGACGTGGACGTGGACGTGGACGTGGACGTGGACGTGGACGTGGACATGGACGTGGACGTGGACGTGGACGTGGACGTGGACGTGGACGTGGACGTGGACGTGGACGTGGACGTGGACGTGGACGTGGACGTGGACGTGGACGTGGACGTGGACGTGGACGTGGACATGGACGTGGACGTGGACGTGGACGTGGACATGGACGTGGACATGGACGTGGACGTGGACGTGGACGTGGACGTGGACATGGACGTGGACATGGACGTGGACGTGGACGTGGACGTGGACATGGACGTGGACGTGGACGTGGACGTGGACGTGGACATGGACGTGGACGTGGACGTGGACGTGGACGTGGACGTGGACGTGGACGTGGACGTGGACATGGACGTGGACGTGGACGTGGACATGGACGTGGACGTGGACGTGGACGTGGACGTGGACATGGACGTGGACGTGGACGTGGACGTGGACGTGGACGTGGACGTGGACATGGACGTGGACGTGGACGTGGACATGGACGTGGACGTGGACGTGGACGTGGACGTGGACGTGGACATGGACGTGGACGTGGACGTGGACGTGGACGTGGACGTGGACGTGGACGTGGACGTGACGTGGACGTGGACGTGGACGTGGACATGGACGTGGACGTGGACGTGGACATGGACGTGGACGTGGACATGGACGTGGACGTGGACGTGGACATGGACGTGGACGTGGACGTGGACGTGGACGTGGACGTGGACGTGGACGTGGACGTGGACGTGGACGTGGACGTGGACGTGGACATGGACGTGGACGTGGACGTGGACGTGGACGTGGACGTGGACGTGGACGTGGACGTGGACGTGGACATGGACGTGGACTGGACGTGGACGTGGACGTGGACATGGACGTGGACGTGGACGTGGACGTGGACGTGGACATGGACGTGGACGTGGACGTGGACATGGACGTGGACGTGGACATGGACGTGGACATGGACGTGGACATGGACGTGGACGTGGACATGGACGTGGACGTGGACGTGGACATGGACGTGGACGTGGACGTGGACATGGACGTGGACGTGGACGTGGACGTGGACATGGACGTGGACGTGGACATGGACGTGGACGTGGACGTGGACGTGGACGTGGACGTGGACGTGGACGTGGACGTGGACGTGGACGTGGACATGGACGTGGACGTGGACGTGGACGTGGACATGGACGTGGACATGGACGTGGACATGGACGTGGACGTGGACGTGGACATGGACGTGGACATGGACGTGGACGTGGACGTGGACGTGGACGTGGACGTGGACGTGGACGTGGACATGGACGTGGACATGGACGTGGACGTGGACGTGGACGTGGACGTGGACGTGGACGTGGACGTGGACGTGGACATGGACGTGGACGTGGACGTGGACATGGACGTGGACGTGGACGTGGACGTGGACGTGGACTGGACGTGGACATGGACGTGGACATGGACGTGGACATGGACGTGGACGTGGACGTGGACATGGACGTGGACATGGACGTGGACGTGGACGTGGACGTGGACATGGACGTGGACGTGGACGTGGACATGGACGTGGACGTGGACATGGACGTGGACGTGGACATGGACGTGGACGTGGACGTGGACATGGACGTGGACGTGGACGTGGACATGGACGTGGACATGGACGTGGACATGGACGTGGACGTGGACATGGACGTGGACGTGGACGTGGACATGGACGTGGACGTGGACGTGGACGTGGACATGGACGTGGACGTGACGTGGACGTGGACGGACGTGGACATGGACATGGACGTGGACGTGGACGTGGACGTGGACGTGGACGTGGACGTGGACGTGGACGTGGACGTGGACATGGACGTGGACGTGGACGTGGACATGGACGTGGACGTGGACGTGGACGTGGACGTGGACGTGGACGTGGACGTGGACGTGGACGTGGACATGGACGTGGACGTGGACGTGGACATGGACGTGGACGTGGACGTGGACACGTGGACGTGGACATGGACGTGGACGTGGACGTGGACGTGGACGTGGACGTGGACGTGGACCATGGACGTGGACATGGACGTGGAGGACTTGGACGTGGACATGGACGTGGACGTGGACGTGGACGTGGACGTGGACGTGGACGTGGACGTGGACGTGGACGTGGACGTGGACGTGGACGTGGACGTGGACGTGGACTGGACGTGGACGTGGACGTGGACGTGGACGTGGACATGGACGTGGACGTGGACGTGGACATGGACGTGGACGTGGACATGGACGTGGACGTGGACGTGGACGTGGACGTGGACATGGACGTGGACATGGACGTGGACATGGACGTGGACATGGACGTGGACGTGGACGTGGACATGGACGTGGACATGGACGTGGACGTGGACGTGGACATGGACGTGGACGTGGACATGGACGTGGACATGGACGTGGACGTGGACGTGGACGTGGACGTGACGTGGACGTGGACATGGACGTGGACGTGGACGTGGACGTGGACGTGGACGTGGACGTGGACGTGGACGTGGACATGGACGTGGACGTGGACGTGGACATGGACGTGGACATGGACGTGGACGTGGACGTGGACGTGGACGTGGACATGGACGTGGACGTGGACGTGGACGTGGAC
>CANXME010001361.1:3925000-4138318 GCA_948144175.1 Closterium sp. NIES-65 | reverse complement strand
AAATAGCTCTAGCTAGCAAGGACCTTGGGAATCAACCTGGGAACAACTAGGGATGATCCCAAATAATTCCAAGCAACAGAACCAACCTGGCTGGACAAAATAGCAGGTGATAGGTTGGTGAACAACCTGTGGTTCTGTTTTTCCAACCTGGGGAAACAACAACCAGGTTCAGGTCCTAAAAACAGAGCCTGTTTTGTCTTTGCCCAACCAGCCAAATGTTGGTTCCGCTGGTTTCCCCTGGCCCTGTAGCATGCAGATACAGACAAACAACATCCAACCTTCACCTAAATTGTACCCCTATAGTGCCTGCCCTGCTACACTATAGTCAACCAAACAAAACAGTACAATTTCGAGTTGGATAGAACTGAATCTGCGCAATCAAGTAAGTTGAACCGCAAAGCTTCCATCTTGGGTTCCTTTGCGAGCTCGTCCTTTCTGCTTGTACTGTTCATAGCGCGTACAATGTTATGCCGAAGCGCACATTTTGCGAGTACCTGCAAATGCTTCAAGCGAAAATTGCGAAAGCAAACAAACACACAAACATACCATTCACACGCAAATGCATTCGCACACGCATACTCGTACAAACAGACGGCAGGATGTCGTGCAATGTGAATTTGCACCCAACACATTCCCCCTCAGCCTGCCGGCTGCATCCCCATCATTCCATACTAGTTCATGCTCATTCCACTCATGCGCACACAACGCCAATGAGGCTCATCCGCAAGCCTCTTGGTGAGGAAGTCTGCTGGCTGCTGGTGAGTCTTGATGTAGATCGGATTCACCGTCCCCCTCTTCACCTCCTTACGCAGCCAGTGCCACTTGATACGCATATGCTTATTCAGCCCATGAAGCACAGCGTTCCTGGCCATCCCAAGAGCTCCCTTGCTATCACAAAACAGCGGCGTAGCAACCTTTTGCTCCTGGCCAATCTCCTCCAACAGCCTCCTCAGCCAAATCACCCGCCTTCACCCCATGGAACATCGCCATGTACTCTGATTCCACGGAAGAGAGTGCTGTCTCCGTCTGCTTCTTTGACCTCCAACTAACCGGTCCTCCCCCAACTACGCAGATGTATCCTCCCACAGATGAGGAATCCTCCTTCTCAGAGGCCCACGTAGCATCAGTAAAGCAAGTGAGAAAGAGCTTGCCTTCTCCAAGCCTCTCCCCCTTCTCTTTCAGCACCTCAACCCCTTTCTGCTTCACCTGTGCAGATGCGGAGTATTGAACTCCAATGCTTGGGTGAGAGTTCAGATACTTCACCACACGCTCAGCTGCATCCACCTGCTCCTCTGATGGATTCTGCACTACCCTAGCCAGCTGCCCAACCGAGAAAGAGATGTCGGGTCTCGTGTGAACTGCTGCATACAAGAGGCTGCCCACCAAGGACTGAAATTGCTGCTGCTCCTCGGCTTCAACCCCTTCATCCTCTGCAGCTTTCACAAGCTTGATATCAACTGGCAGGGGAGTTGCAACCTTGCGCTCATTCTCAATTCCGTACTTCTCCCCAAGCTCCTTGATGAACTTCTCCTGGTGCAGCTTCAACCACCTGTTATCCAGATCCCTCTCCACGTGCATCCCGAGGTAGTACTTTACCTCCCCAAGGTTCTTGTACTTGAAGTTCTCCATCAGCTGCTGCTGCACCTTCTGGATCTCCTTTATGCTGCTGCTAAAGAGAAGAATGTCGTCCACATAGACCAGAAACAGCACCAGCTTCTCCCCCTCCCCCTTGAGAAAGAGGCTCTCATCACAGCTGCTGGTCCTGAATCCCATCTCCTCTAAAACAGCTGCCAACTTCTGGTACCAGCAGCGTGGCGCCTGCTTCAAGCCGTAGATGGACTTTTTCAGCTTGCACACCCTGCCCGTACCATCCTCATACCCAGGTGGCTGCGTCATGAACACCTCCTCCTCTAAAATCCCGTTGAGAAATGCCGTTGATATGTCCATCTGGATAATGAACTTCCCACTAACGGCTGCATCTGCCAACAAGACACGAAGGGTAGGGGGTTTGGCAGTGGGAGCAAAGATCTCATTGAAGTCCCGCTTCTCCTTCTGCATAAACCCCTTAGCCACCAACCTACTCTTGTAGATGGTGACCTGCCCCTTGTCGTCAGTCTTGATCCTTAGCACCCACTTGCATTGTACCGCTTTCTTTCCCTCAGGCAGCACCACTAGTTCCCAAGTCCCATTCTCCAGCAGGCTCTGGTACTCAGCATCCCTGGAAGCTAGCCATTTGTCCCTATCTGGTCCAGCTAATGCCTCCTCCATGCTAGCTGGTTCCTCTGGTGCAGGGGCAAGAAAACAGTACGCAGGTTGATCCTCCTCATCCGGGTCATAGCCATGCGGTAGAATCAGCAATGCCTCCTCGGTCCCAAGCTGCTGCTCCGCTACATCAGCTCCTGCAGTCAGCTTCTTAGTAGCCATACGGGTACGTCCTGGCCTGGAGACGGGTGTCTCCCATCCCTTCATAATAACACCCTTCGGCTTCTTAGTTTTCCCCTGCTGCTGCTCTCCTCCCTCGGATCCAGCAGCTCCACTAGTGCTACCGCTAATCTCCACACCATCACCTCCACCAGCAGGTGCCTCCTGCACCTTCTCTTTATCACCACCCTCTGCAGCTGCCTCCTCTCCCTCCTCCCACACACTAGGAGTCAGGTCCAGCTGCATGGTAATCTGCTCCATCTGCTGGGACACCCTGGCCTCCGGCTGTTTCTCCCAGCTCCCATACATCATGCCCTCAACAAACTTCACATCCCTGCTGTCAAACAACACACCCTTGGAAGGCTCCCACAGCAGCCATCCCTTGCTCTCAGCAGCCAGCCCCAAATGCAGACACCAGATTGCACTCGCCCCCAACTTACTCCGATAGGTCTTGGGAACGTGGGCGACTGCCATGCAACCGAACACCCTCAGCATGTCCACCGGCGGCTTCCTCCCAAGCCACCTCTCCAACGGCACCCACGAGTCATCCCCAACCTTTGTGAGTACCCTGTTCCTAGCGACGGTAGCGTGCCGAACAGCATGGTGCCACATCAAGTTGCCCAGCCCAGATTCTATGAGCAGCGCCCTAGCTGTCTCCAGAATTGTCCGGTTCGCCCGTTCTGCTACACCGTTGGACTGTGGGGTGTAAGCCGTGGTCAGCTCCCTCTGGATGCCCTGCTTCTTGAGCCAGGCCGTCATCTCAGCTCCAAGGAACTCACCACCCCGATCTGTCCTAATCCGCTTCACCACACACTCCGCTTGCTTCTCCACGAACGGCAGCCAATCGTCCCGAATCGTGGAGGCGGCGTGATCTTTCTGCTTCAGCGGATACGCCCACATTAGCCTGCTCCAGTCATCCACTATGGTTAGGAAGTACCGCTCCCCGTTGTGCCCTTGCACCGGCAGCGGCCCCACCAAGTCCATGTGGACCAGCTCCAACGGCTTTTTGCTCCTGCCAGCCACACTATGGAAGGGGAAACGGGTGAACTTTGAAAGGAGGCAAATTTCACAGTTATCATCGGGTGGTTGTCCGTTCAGCTTTAAGCCCTTAACGGCTCCATCCTTCTCCAGCTGCTTCAGCAAAGGCATTGCCACATGCCCCAAACGTCGGTGTGCAGTTGCCCAATCTGTCTCCCCAGATCTGGCCGACACTTTCACACCAACCCCTCCAACGGCGTTGCACTCCCCCTGGGATGCAGACCCCTCTCCAGCCTGCCCCCCACCGTGCCACGCCAGCGCCGGCAGCTGCCACATGGATCTGTACACGTCCTTGCTCTCGTGCAGATCCCAAAGCACCCGATTGCCCAGCTTCCCCTTATAAGTGCGAGCCCCATCCGTGTTGGTGTTCACCCCAGCCTTGCCAAGCTTACAGAGGGAGATGAGGTTGGCCTTCAGGTCGGGGACAAGGAGAACGTCGTGCAGCACCACCGGCTTGCCATCCGCTCCCTTAAATGCAGCTCGTCCCGCACCAGCCACCTTCAACATGTGTCCAGAGGCAGAGCAAACCTCATTAATCGGTGCAGCGCGTACGTCGTCCAGCAGGTCCTTGCGCGGCGTCATTGTCCAAGCAGCGCCTGTGTCCAACACCCAATAGTCCAGGGGGTGCAGCTCTGCTCCAGCCTTAGCAGATGCGTCTCCTTGCTCCCCCTTGTCTCCCATATGAAAGAATTGGCCCGCGGTGCGCTCCTTCTTCTCCGCACCGCCGTTGCCCTTTGGGTTGTTGTCGGACGAATCAGCGACCATGTTGGCGCCGTTTTTCTGGTTCCTCCGCGCGCCGCCATCCTGGTGACGATTCTGGGGGGTCCATCCATCGGGTTTCTTATAGCACAAAAACCAGGGGTGCCCTTCCTTCTCACAATACCAGCAACTCCCTTTCATTTTGCCACCAGCTCCCGACTTGCCCCCACGTCCAGATTTCGCACCGCGACCCCAACCGGTACCTCCTTGTTGGTCGTTGGAGTCGTCGTCTTTCTTTGCACCGCGTCCAGCACCACCGAAGCCACGTCCTTTGCCACGTCGGCTCCCTTGCATCCCGTAGCCGCTGCTGCCGTCGTCTCCACCCCTCAGTTGGCGGCGACGGAAGTCCTCCTCCAGAATCTTCGTCCGCACCCACTCGAGCGTCCACAAGCTCTGGTTCTGCGGCAGGCTCAATCCGCTCGTAAATTGAAGCCACGATTGCGGCAGCAGCGAGAGCATCTTCAAGCACTTTGTTTGCTCCGGGTAGGTGATTCCTGCGGTCGCCAACTTCGCGTAGAGGTCGCGCAATTTGTCCAGGACAGGTTGCACCGGCTCTCCCTCGCTCAGGCGCAACGCGGACAGCTCCCTCTCCAGCATCAATGTTGCAACAACGGAGGTCGGGGCGTGCAGCTCCTTCAACACCGTCCACGCCTTCGGACCGCACTCAACCTCCGGCAGCAGGTGCATGACGTGGTGACGCTGGTTCAGCTCCAAACTCTGCGACATCAAGTAGTAGCCAGCCGAGGCGCGCTCGTCCCAATCTTCCTGAAGGGCGGGGTCACTCGGTCTAGGCTCCTCCCCAATCATTAGTTTCAGCAATCCGATTTGACGGAAATAAAGTTGCATTTTCCAGGCCCAATCATCATAGCCCTCACCATTGAACTTCTCGACGGTGAAGTTTTTCAGCACCTCCTTGATCAGCGAGCCCTGGCTTGTTCGCGCTCCCCTTGGCGCAGAAACACCAGAATCATGGCTGCCGCTACGATCTTGGGCTGAAGATTCACCAGCTACCGCCGAGGTGTTGCCCGCCATAGCTACCTATATCGAGGATCACTATAACGCAGCTCTGATACCAGCTTGTTGGTGTAAGGGCCTAATAAACTCAAGCTATTAAGACTTTATCACACTTTAAACCTCTCCTCGGGGTCACCTCCAAGGGTCCTTGGGTGCCTGGTACAAGACCAGCCCCTATCCTCGGGTCCGAGTTTGTAGAGAGAGGGATCAAGAGGGACTTAGTCAAAACAGCAAGAGTACCTTGAACGTTGCGCAGCGTATCGTGCAGACCGTCGATCGGATTAAGCTGAGAATTTCCTATATCGAAGCTCACTCTAATAGCTTTAAAATAAGCCAAGTTGCCTCGCGAAAAGTTCTGCCATTACGAAGTTATGGCTCGGACAGCGTTAGCCTAGCGTTGGAGTGCTAGCGTACTAGCGTTGACTCGGATAGCATTCCGCCGTCGCACCGCGTAGAAAAGAAATTCCAGCAAGGAAGGAATTCGCTTGAATCAATTTCACTATATTCAGGTACAAACAGAGAAGGAATAAATAGCTCTAGCTAGCAAGGACCTTGGGAATCAACCTGGGAACAACCAGGGATGATCCCAAATAATTCCAAGCAACAGAACCAACCTGGCTGGACAAAATAGCAGGTGATAGGTTGGTGAACAACCTGTGGTTCTGTTTTTCCAACTTGGGGAAACAACAACCAGGTTCAGGTCCTAAAAACAGAACCTGTTTTGTCTTTGCCCAACCAGCCAAATGCTGGTTCCGCTGGTTTCCCCTGGCCCTGTAGCATGCAGATACAGACAAACAACATCCAACCTTCACCTAAATTGTACCCCTATAGTGCCTGCCCTGCTACACTATAGTCAACCAAACAAAACAGTACAATTTCGAGTTGGATAGAACTGAATCTGCGCAATCAAGTAAGTTGAACCGCAAAGCTTCCATCTTGGGTTCCTTTGCGAGCTCGTCCTTTCTGCTTGTACCGTTCATAGCGCGTACAATGTTATGCCGAAGCGCACATTTTGCGAGTACCTGCAAATGCTTCAAGCGAAAATTACGAAATCAAACAAACACACAAACATACCATTCACACGTATACTCGTACAAACAGACGGCAGGATGTCGTGCAATGTGAATTTGCACCCAACACCGATTGCCCAGCTTCCCCTTATAAGTGCGAGCCCCATCCGTGTTGGTGTTCACCCCAGCCTTGCCAAGCTTACGGAGGGAGATGAGGTTGGCCTTCAGGTCGGGGACGAGGAGAACGTCGTGCAGCACCACCGGCTTGCCATCCGCTCCCTTAAATGCAGCTCGTCCCGCACCAGCCACCTTCAACATGTGTCCAGAGGCAGAGCACACCTCATTAATCGGTGCAGCGCGTACGTCGTCCAGCAGGTCCTTGCGCGGCGTCATTGTCCAAGCAGCGCCTGTGTCCAACACCCAATAGTCCAGGGGGTGCAGCTCTGCTCCAGCCTTAGCAGATGCGTCTCCTTGCTCCCCCTTGTCTCCCATATGGAAGAATTGGCCCGCGGAGCGCTCCTTCTTCTCCGCACCGCCGTTGCCCTTCGGGTTGTTGTCGGACGAATCAGCGACCATGTTGGCGCCGTTTTTCTGGTTCCTCCGCGCGCCGCCATCCTGGTGACGATTCTGGGGGGTCCATCCATCGAGTTTCTTATAGCACAAAAAACCAGGGGTGCCCTTCCTTCTCACAATACCAGCAACTCCCTTTCATTTTGCCACCAGCACCCGACTTGCCCCCACGTCCAGATTTCGCACCGCGACCCCAACCGGTACCTCCTTGTTGGTCGTTGGAGTCGTCGTCTTTCTTTGCACCGCGTCCAGCACCACCGAAGCCACGTCCTTTGCCACGTCGGCTCCCTTGCATCCCGTAGCCGCTGCTGTCGTCGTCTCCACCCCTCAGTTGGCGGCGACGGAAGTCCTCCTCCAGAATCTTCGTCCGCACCCACTCGAGCGTCCACAAGCTCTGGTTCTGCGGCAGGCTCAATCCGCTCGTAAATTGAAGCCACGATTGCGGCAGCAGCGAGAGCATCTTCAAGCACTTTGTTTGCTCCGGGTAGGTGATTCCTGCGGTCGCCAACTTCGCGTAGAGGTCGCGCAATTTGTCCAGGACAGGTTGCACCGGCTCTCCCTCGCTCAGGCGCAACGCGGACAGCTCCCTCTCCAGCATCAATGTTGCAACAACGGAGGTCGGGGCGTGCAGCTCCTTCAACACCGTCCACGCCTTCGGACCGCACTCAACCTCCGGCAGCAGGTGCATGACGTGGTGACGCTGGTTCAGCTCCAAACTCTGCGACATCAAGTAGAAGCCAGCCGAGGCGCGCTCGTCCCAATCTTCCTGAAGGGCGGGGTCACTCGGTCTAGGCTCCTCCCCAATCATTAGTTTCAGCAATCCGATTTGACGGAAATAAAGTTGCATTTTCCAGGCCCAATCATCATAGCCCTCACCATTGAACTTCTCGACGGTGAAGTTTTTCAGCACCTCCTTGATCAGCGAGCCCTGGCTTGTTCGCGCTCCCCTTGGCGCAGAAACACCAGAATCATGGCTGCCGCTACGATCTTGGGCTGAAGATTCACCAGCTACCGCCGAGGTGTTGCCCGCCATAGCTACCTATATCGAGGATCACTATAACGCAGCTCTGATACCAGCTTGTTGGTGTAAGGGCCTAATAAACTCAAGCTATTAAGACTTTATCACACTTAAAACCTCTCCTCGGGGTCACCTCCAAGGGTCCTTGGGTGCCTGGTACAAGACCAGCCCCTATCCTCGGGTCCGAGTTTGTAGAGAGAGGGATCAAGAGGGACTTAGTCAAAACAGCAAGAGTACCTTGAACGTCGCGCAGCGTATCGTGCAGACCGTCGATCGGATTAAGCTGAGAATTTCCTATATCAAAGCTCACTCTAAGAGCTTTAAAATAAGCCAAGTTGCCTCGCGAAAAGTTCTGCCATTACGAAGTTATGGCTCGGACAGCGTTAGCCTAGCGTTGGAGTGCTAGCGTACTAGCGTTGACTCGGGTAGCATTCCGCCGTCGCACCGCGTAGAAAAGAAATTCCAGCAAGGAAAGAATTCGCTTGAATCGATTTCACTATATTCAGGTACAAACAGAGAAGTAATAAATAGCTCTAGCTAGCAAGGACCTTGGGAATCAACCTGGGAACAACCAGGGATGATCCCAAATAATTCCAAGCAACAGAACCAACCTGGCTGGACAAAATAGCAGGTGATAGGTTGGTGAACAACCTCTGGTTCTGTTTTTCCAACCTGGGGAAACAACAACCAGGTTCAGGTCCTAAAAACTGAACCTGGTTTGTCTTTGCCCAACCAGCCAAATGCTGGTTCCGCTGGTTTCCCCTGGCCCTGTAGCATGCAGATACAGACAAACAACATCCAACCTTCACCTAAATTATACCCCTATAGTGCCTGCCCTGCTACACTATAGTCAACCAAACAAAACAGTACAATTTCGAGTTGGATAGAACTGAATCTGCGCAATCAAGTAAGTTGAACCGCAAAGCTTCCATCTTGGGTTCCTTTGCGAGCTCGTCCTTTCTGCTTGTACTGTTCATAGCGCGTACAATGTTATGCCGAAGCGCACATTTTGCGAGTACCTACAAATGCTTCAAGCGAAAATTGCGAAAGCAAACAAACACACAAACATACCATTCACACGCAAATGCATTCGCACACGCATACTCGTACAAACAGACGGCAGGATGTCGTGCAATGTGAATTTGCACCCAAAAGGGAGATGGTTTTCCACGAGGGGCTGAGCTACAAGGGGTGGAAGGAGCATGGTACTAGTGCGATTGGGAGTTCCCTCCATGATCCCTACACTTCTTCCATCTTTGAGGGGACATAGGAGGACCCTGGAGAGGAGGTAGAGGAGCAGCAGGAGGAACACAAGGTAGCTGTACCTCACCAAGACGATTCCCCAACTGCTGGTTCCACCCTTGACCCTAACGCACCAGCCTATGACTCGTAAGCAGCCACAAGGGCAGCAGCAGCAGCAACAAGAGCATCCACATCAGCAACTGCAACAACATACACCGCCTCTTCCTGTGGGTAGGTGGCAGCAAATACTGCAGCAGCAGCCTTCCAAGAGTGTGACTTGGAGGGAGAAGCTGCAAAGTTTGGAGCAGAGGGAGGTATCACCTTTGCGTCGCAGCACACGCATCTCCCAGCCATCTGACAGATTCACACCAAGTGCACAGTATGCTTGCATGCATGATCATGAGGGGCATGATTGGGAGGAATGCATGCTTGTGGATGCTGATGGGGGTAAGGTTGGGCTTGATTCTGCCTTATGGCTCATCTTCCTTTCCTTTGAGAGACATGATGTGTTCATGTTCTTGCTAGGGATGCAGCCCCATATTGGCATGGTGCCTGAGCAGGATGTGGCAGGGCTAGTGCTTTTTTGCCTCGACGACATCATGCTGTAGATGACGCCCCTCCCTGGCCAAGGGGGAGTGGAGTGAAGGTTTTTTCCCAGTGGTTTTTGTTGGGTGCAAATTCACATTGCACGACATCCTGCCGTCTGTTTGTACGAGTATGCGTGTGCGAATGCATTTGCGTGTGAATGGTATGTTTGTGTGTTTGTTTGCTTTCGCAATTTTCGCTTGAAGCATTTGCAGGTACTCGCACAATGTGCGCTTCGGCATAACATTGTATGCGCTATGAACAGTACAAGCAGAAAGGACGAGCTCGCAAAGGAACCCAAGATGGAAGCTTTGCGGTTCAACTTACTTGATTGCGCAGATTCAGTTCTATCCAACTCGAAATTGTACTGTTTTGTTTGGTTGACTATAGTGTAGCAGGGCAGGCACTATAGGGGTACAATTTAGGTGAAGGTTGGATGTTGTTTGTCTGTATCTGCATGCTACAGGGCCAGGGGAAACCAGCGGAACCAGCATTTGGCTGGTTGGGCAAAGACAAAACAGGTTCTGTTTTTAGGACCTGAACCTGGTTGTTGTTTCCCCAGGTTGGAAAAACAGAACCAGAGGTTGTTCACCAACCTATCACCTGCTATTTTGTCCAGCCAGGTTGGTTCTGTTGCTTGGAATTATTTGGGATGATCCCTGGTTGTTCTCAGGTTCATTCCCAAGGTCCTTGCTAGCTAGAACTATTTATTCCTTCTCTGTTTGTACCTGAACATAGTGAAATTGATTCAAGCGAATTCCTTCCTTGCTGGAATTTCTTTTCTACGCGGTGCGACGGCGGAATGCTACCCGAGTCAACGCTAGTACGCTAGCACTCCAACGCTAGGCTAACGCTGTCCGAGCCATAACTTCGTAATGGCAGAACTTTTCGCGAGGCAACTTGGCTTATTTTAAAGCTCTTAGAGTGAGCTTCGATATAGGAAATTCTCAGCTTAATCCGATCGACGGTCTGCACGATACGCTGCGCGACGTTCAAGGTACTCTTGCTGTTTTGACTAAGTCCCTCTTGATCCCTCTCTCTACAAACTCGGACCCGAGGATAGGGGCTGGTCTTGTACCAGGCACCCAAGGACCCTTGGAGGTGACCCCGAGGAGAGGTTTTAAGTGTGATAAAGTCTTAATAGCTTGAGTTTATTAGGCCCTTACACCAACAAGCTGGTATCAGAGCTGCGTTATAGTGATCCTCGTTATAGGTAGCTATGGCGGGCAACACATCGGCGGTAGCTGGTGAATCTTCAGCCCAAGATCGTAGCGGCAGCCATGATTCTGGTGTTTCTGCGCCAAGGGGAGCGCGAACAAGCCAGGGCTCGCTGATCAAGGAGGTGCTGAAAAACTTCACCGTCGAGAAGTTCAATGGTGAGGGCTATGGTGATGGGGCCTGGAAAATGCAACTTTATTTCCGTCAAATTGGATTGCTGAAACTAATGATTGGGGAGGAGCCTAGACCGAGTGACCCCGCCCTTCAGGAAGATTGGGACGAGCGCGCCTCGGCTGGCTACTACTTGATGTCACAGAGTTTGGAGCTGAACCAGCGTCACCACGTCATGCACCTGCTGCCAGAGGTTGAGTGCGGTCCGAAGGCGTGGACGGTGTTGAAGGAGCTGCACGCCCCGACCTCCATTGTTGCAACATTGATGCTGGAGAGGGAGCTGTCCGTGTTGCGCCTGAGCGAGGGAGAGCCGGTGCAACCTGTCCTGGACAAATTGCGCGACCTCTACGCGAAGTTGGCGACCGCAGGAATCACCTACCCGGAGCAAACAAAGTGCTTGAAGATGCTCTCGCTGCTGCCGGAATCGTGGCTTCAATTTACGAGCGGATTGAGCCTGCCGCAGAACCAGAGCTTGTGGACGCTCGAGTGGGTGCGGACGAAGATTCTGGAGGAGGACTTCCGTCGCCGTCAACTGAGGGGTGGAGACGACGGCAGCAGCGGCTACGGGATGCAAGGGAGCCGACGTGGCAAAGGACGTGGCTTCGGTGGTGCTGGACGCGGTGCAAAGAAAGACGACGACTCCAACGACCAACAAGAAGGTACGGGTTGGGGTCGCGGTGCGAAATCTGGACGTGGGGGCAAGTCGGGTGCTGGTGGCAAAATGAAAGGGAGTTGCTGGTATTGTGAGAAGGAAGGGCACCCCTGGTTTTTGTGCTATAAGAAACCCGATGGATGGACCCCCCAGAATCGTCACCAGGATGGCGGCGCGCGCAGGAACCAGAAAAACGGCGCCAACATGGTCGCTGATTCGTCCGACAACAACCCGAAGGGCAACGGCGGTGCGGAGAAGAAGAAGGAGCGCACCGCAGGCCAATTCTTCCATATGGGAGACAAGGGGGAGCAAGGAGACGCATCTGCTAAGGCTGGAGCAGAGCTGCACCCCCTGGACTATTGGGTGTTGGACACAGGCGCTGCTTGGACAATGACGCCGCGCAAGGACCTGCTGGACGACGTACGCGCTGCACCGATTAATGAGGTGTGCTCTGCCTCTGGACACATGTTGAAGGTGGCTGGTGCGGGACGAGCTGCATTTAAGGGAGCGGATGGCAAGCCGGTGGTGCTGCACGACGTTCTCCTTGTCCCCGACCTGAAGGCCAACCTCATCTCCCTCCGTAAGCTTGGCAAGGCTGGGGTGAACACCAACACGGATGGGGCTCGCACTTATAAGGGGAAGCTGGGCAATCGGGTGCTTTGGGATCTGCACGAGAGCAAGGACGTGTACAGATCTATGTGGCAGCTGCCGGCGCTGGCGTGGCACGGTGGGGGGCAGGCTGGAGAGGGGTCTGCATCCCAGGGGGAGTGCAACGCCGTTGGAGGGGTTGGTGTGAAAGTGTCGGCCAGATCTGGGGAGACAGATTGGGCAACTGCACACCGACGTTTGGGGCATGTGGCAATGCCTTTGCTGAAGCAGCTGGAGAAGGATGGAGCCGTTAAGGGCTTAAAGCTGAACGGACAACCACCCGATGATAACTGTGAAATTTGCCTCCTTTCAAAGTTCACCCGTTTCCCCTTCCATAGTGTGGCTGGCAGGAGCAAAAAGCCGTTGGAGCTGGTCCACATGGACTTGGTGGGGCCGCTGCCGGTGCAAGGGCACAAAGGGGAGCGGTACTTCCTAACCATAGTGGATGACTGGAGCAGGCTAATGTGGGCGTATCCGCTGAAGCAGAAAGATCACGCCGCCTCCACGATTCGGGACGATTGGCTGCCGTTCGTGGAGAAGCAAGCGGAGTGTGTGGTGAAGCGGATTAGGACAGATCGGGGTGGTGAGTTCCTTGGAGCTGAGATGACGGCCTGGCTCAAGAAGCAGGGCATCCAGAGGGAGCTGACCACGGCTTACACCCCACAGTCCAACGGTGTAGCAGAACGGGCGAACCGGACAATTCTGGAGACAGCTAGGGCGCTGCTCATAGAATCTGGGCTGGGCAACTTGATGTGGCCCCATGCTGTTCGGCACGCTACCGTCGCTAAGAACAGGGTACTCACAAAGGTTGGGGATGACTCGTGGGTGCCGTTGGAGAGGTGGCTTGGGAGGAAGCCGCCGGTGGACATGCTGAGGGTGTTCGGTTGCATGGCAGTCGCCCACGTCCCCAAGACCTACCGCAGTAAGTTGGGGGCGAGTGCAATCTGGTGTGTCCATTTGGGGCTGGCTGCTGAGAGCAAGGGATGGCTGCTGTGGGAACCCTCCAAGGGTGTGTTATTTGACAGCAGGGATGTGAAGTTTGTTGAGGGCATGATGTATGGGAGCTGGGAGAAACAGCCGGAGGCCAGGGTGTCCCAGCAGATCGAGCAGATCACCATGCAGCTGGACCTGACTCCTAGTGTGTGGGAGGAGGGAGAGGAGGCAGCTGCAAAAGGTGGTGCTGGAGAGAAGGTGCAGGAGGCACCTGCCGGAGAAAACAATGGTGTGGAGACTAGCGGTAGCACAAGTGGAGCTGCTGGATCCGAGGGAGGAGAGAAGCAGCAGGGGAAAACTAAGAAGCCGAAGGGTGTTATTATGAAGGGATGGGAGATACCCGTCTCCAGGCCAAGGCGTACCCGTATGGCTACTAAGAAGCTGACTGCAGGAGCTGATGTAGCGGAGCAGCAGCTTGGGACCGAGGAGGCATTGCTGATTCTACCGCATGGCTATGACCCGGATGAGGAGGATCAACCTGCGTACTGTTTTCTTGCCCCTGCACCAGAGGAACCAGCTAGCATGGAGGAGGCATTAGCTGGACCAGATAGGGACAAATGGCTAGCTTCCAGGGATGCTGAGTACCAGAGCCTGCTGGAGAATGGGACTTGGGAACTAGTGGTGCTGCCTGAGGGAAAGAAAGCGGTACAATGCAAGTGGGTGCTAAGGATCAAGACTGACGACAAGGGGCAGGTCACCATCTACAAGAGTAGGTTGGTGGCTAAGGGGTTTATGCAGAAGGAGAAGCGGGACTTCAATGAGATCTTTGCTCCCACTGCCAAACCCCCTACCCTTCGTGTCTTGTTGGCAGATGCAGCCGTTGGTGGGAAGTTCATTATCCAGATGGACATATCAACGGCATTTCTCAACGGGATTTTAGAGGAGGAGGTGTTCATGACGCAGCCGCCTGGGTATGAGGATGGTACGGGCAGGGTGTGCAAGCTGAAAAAGTCCATCTACGGCTTGAAGCAGGCGCCACGCTGCTGGTACCAGAAGTTGGCAGCTGTTTTAGAGGAGATGGGATTCAGGACCAGCAGCTGTGATGAGAGCCTCTTTCTCAAGGGGGAGGGGGAGAAGCTGGTGCTGTTTCTGGTCTATGTGGACGACATTCTTCTCTTTAGCAGCAGCATGAAGGAGATCCAGAAGGTGCAGCAGCAGCTGATGGAGAACTTCAAGTGCAAGAACCTTGGGGAGGTAAAGTACTACCTCGGGATGCACGTGGAGAGGGATCTGGATCACAGGTGGTTGAAGCTGCACCAGGAGAAGTTCATCAAGGAGCTTGGGGAGAAGTACGGAATTGAGAATGAGCGCAAGGTTGCAACTCCCCTGCCAGCAGAATTCAAGCTTGTGAAAGCTGCAGAGGATGAAGGGGTTGAAGCCGAGGAGCAGCAGCAATTTCAGTCCTTGGTGGGCAGCCTCTTGTATGCAGCATTTCACACGAGACCCGACATCTCTTTCTTGGTTGGGCAGCTGGCTAGGGTAGTGCAGAATCCATCAGAGGAGCAAGTGGATGCAGCTGATCGTGTGGTGAAGTATCTGAACTCTCACCCAAGCATTGGAGTTCAATACTCTGCATCTGCACAGGTGAAGCAGAAAGGGGTTGAGGTGCTGAAAGAGAAGGGGGAGAGGCTTGGAGAAGGCAAGCTTTTTCTCACTTGCTTTACTGATGCTACGTGGGCCTCTGAGAAGGAGGATTCCTCATCTGTGGGAGGATACATCTGCGTAGTTTCCTCAGCCTCCAACAGCCTCCTCAGCCAAATCACCTCCTTCACCCCATGGAACATGGCCATGTACTCTGATTCCACGGAAGAGAGTGCTGTCTCCGTCTGCTTCTTTGACCTCCAACTAACCGGTCCTCCCCCAACTACGCAGATGTATCCTCCCACAGATGAGGAATCCTCCTTCTCAGAGGCCCACGTAGCATCAGTAAAGCAAGTGAGAAAAAGCTTGCCTTCTGCAAGCCTCTCCCCCTTCTCTTTCAGCACCTCAACCCCTTTCTGCTTCACCTGTGCAGATGCGGAGTATTGAACTCCAATGCTTGGGTGAGAGTTCAGATACTTCACCACCCGCTCAGCTGCATCCACCTGCTCCTCTGATGGATTCTGCACTACCCTAGCCAGCTGCCCAACCGAGAAAGAGATGTCGGGTCTCGTGTGAACTGCTGCATACAAGAGGCTGCCCACCAAGGACTGAAATTGCTGCTGCTCCTCGGCTTCAACCCCTTCATCCTCTGCAGCTTTCACAAGCTTGAATTCTGCTGGCAGGGGAGTTGCAACCTTGCGCTCATTCTCAATTCCGTACTTCTCCCCAAGCTCCTTGATGAACTTCTCCTGGTGCAGCTTCAACCACCTGTGATCCAGATCCCTCTCCACGTGCATCCCGAGGTAGTACTTTACCTCCCCAAGGTTCTTGCACTTGAAGTTCTCCATCAGCTGCTGCTGCACCTTCTGGATCTCCTTCATGCTGCTGCTAAAGAGAAGAATGTCGTCCACATAGACCAGAAACAGCACCAGCTTCTCCCCCTCCCCCTTGAGAAAGAGGCTCTCATCACAGCTGCTGGTCCTGAATCCCATCTCCTCTAAAACAGCTGCCAACTTCTGGTACCAGCAGCGTGGCGCCTGCTTCAAGCCGTAGATGGACTTTTTCAGCTTGCACACCCTGCCCGTACCATCCTCATACCCAGGTGGCTGCGTCATGAACACCTCCTCCTCTAAAATCCCGTTGAGAAATGCCGTTGATATGTCCATCTGGATAATGAACTTCCCACTAACGGCTGCATCTGCCAACAAGACACGAAGGGTAGGGGGTTTGGCAGTGGGAGCAAAGATCTCATTGAAGTCTCGCTTCTCCTTCTGCATAAACCCCTTAGCCACCAACCTACTCTTGTAGATGGTGACCTGCCCCTTGTCGTCAGTCTTGATCCTTAGCACCCACTTGCATTGTACCGTTTTCTTTCCCTCAGGCAGCACCACTAGTTCCCAAGTCCCATTCTCCAGCAGGCTCTGGTACTCAGCATCCCTGGAAGCTAGCCATTTGTCCCTATCTGGTCCAGCTAATGCCTCCTCCATGCTAGCTGGTTCCTCTGGTGCAGGGGCAAGAAAACAGTACGCAGGTTGATCCTCCTCATCCGGGTCATAGCCATGCGGTAGAATCAGTAATGCCTCCTCGGTCCCAAGCTGCTGCTCCGCTACATCAGCTCCTGCAGTCAGCTTCTTAGTAGTCATACGGGTACGTCCTGGCCTGGAGACGGGTGTCTCCCATCCCTTCATAATAACACCCTTCGGCTTCTTAGTTTTCCCCTGCTGCTGCTCTCCTCCCTCGGATCCAGCAGCTCCACTAGTGCTACCGCTAATCTCCACACCATCACCTCCACCAGCAGGTGCCTCCTGCACCTTCTTTTTATCACCACCCTCTGCAGCTGCCTCCTCTCCCTCCTCCCACACACTAGGAGTCAGGTCCAGCTGCATGGTAATCTGCTCCATCTGCTGGGACACCCTGGCCTCCGGCTGTTTCTCCCAGCTCCCATACATCATGCCCTCAACAAACTTCACATCCCTGCTGTCAAACAACACACCCTTGGAAGGCTCCCACAGCAGCCATCCCTTGCTCTCAGCAGCCAGCCCCAAATGCACACACCAGATTGCACTCGCCCCCAACTTACTGCGGTAGGTCTTGGGAACGTGGGCGACTGCCATGCAACCGAACACCCTCAGCATGTCCACCGGCGGCTTCCTCCCAAGCCACCTCTCCAACGGCACCCACGAGTCATCCCCAACCTTTGTGAGTACCCTGTTCCTAGCGACGGTAGCGTGCCGAACAGCATGGGGCCACATCAAGTTGCCCAGCCCAGATTCTATGAGCAGCGCCCTAGCTGTCTCCAGAATTGTCCGGTTCGCCCGTTTTGCTACACCGTTGGACTGTAGGGTGTAAGCCATGGTCAGCTCCCACTGGATGCCCTGCTTCTTGAGCCAGGCCGTCATCTCAGCTCCAAGGAACTCACCACCCCGATCTGTCCTAATCCGCTTCACCACACACTCCGCTTGCTTCTCCACGAACGGCAGCCAATCGTCCCGAATCGTGGAGGTGGCGTGATCTTTCTGCTTCAGCGGATACGCCCACATTAGCCTGCTCCAGTCATCCACTATGGTTAGGAAGTACCGCTCCCCCTTGTGCCCTTGCACCGGCAGCAGCCCCACCAAGTCCATGTGGACCAGCTCCAACGGCTTTTTGCTCCTGCCAGCCACACTATGGAAGGGGAAACGGGTGAACTTTGAAAGGAGGCAAATTTCACAGTTATCATCGGGTGGTTGTCCGTTCAGCTTTAAGCCCTTAACGGCTCCATCCTTCTCCAGCTGCTTCAGCAAAGGCATTGCCACATGCCCCAAACGTCGGTGTGCAGTTGCCCAATCTGTCTCCCCAGATCTGGCCGACACTTTCACACCAACCCCTCCAACGGCGTTGCACTCCCCCTGGGATGCAGACCCCTCTCCAGCCTGCCCCCCACCATGCCACGCCAGCGCCGGCAGCTGGCACATAGATCTGTACACGTCCTTGCTCTCGTGCAGATCCCAAAGCACCCGATTGCCCAGCTTCCCCTTATAAGTGCGAGCCCCATCCGTGTTGGTGTTCACCCCAGCCTTGCCAAGCTTACGGAGGGAGATGAGGTTGGCCTTCAGGTCGGGGACGAGGAGAACGTCATGCAGCACCACCGGCTTGCCATCCGCTCCCTTAAATGCAGCTCGTCCCGCACCAGCCACCTTCAACATGTGTCCAGAGGCAGAGCACACCTCATTAATCGGTGCAGCGCGTACGTCGTCCAGCAGGTCCTTGCGCGGCGTCATTGTCCAAGCAGCGCCTGTGTCCAACACCCAATAGTCCAATGGATGCAGCTCTGCTCCAGCCTTAGCAGATGCGTCTCCTTGCTCCCCCTTGTCTCCCATATGGAAGAATTGGCCCGCGGTGCGCTCCTTCTTCTTCTCCGCACCGCCGTTGCCCTTCGGGTTGTTGTCGGACGAATCAGCGACCATGTTGGCGCCGTTTTTCTGGTTCCTCCGCGCGCCGCCATCCTGGTGACGATTCTGGGGGGTCCATCCATCGGGTTTCTTATAGCACAAAAACCAGGGGTGCCCTTCCTTCTCACAATACCAGCAACTCCCTTTCATTTTGCCACCAGCACCCGACTTGCCCCCACGTCCAGATTTCGCACCGCGACCCCAACCGGTACCTCCTTGTTGGTCGTTGGAGTCGTCATCTTTCTTTGCACCGCGTCCAGCACCACCGAAGCCACGTCCTTTGCCACGTCGGCTCCCTTGCATCCCGTAGCCGCTGCTGCCGTCGTCTCCACCCCTCAGTTGGCGGCGACGGAAGTCCTCCTCCAGAATCTTCGTCCGCACCCACTCGAGCGTCCACAAGCTCTGGTTCTGCGGCAGGCTCAATCCGCTCGTAAATTGAAGCCACGATTCGGGCAGCAGCGAGAGCATCTTCAAGCACTTTGTTTGCTCCGGGTAGGTGATTCCCGCGGTCGCCAACTTCGCGTAGAGGTCGCGCAATTTGTCCAGGACAGGTTGCACCGGCTCTCCCTCGCTCAGGCGCAACGCGGACAGCTCCCTCTCCAGCATCAAAGTTGCAACAACGGAGGTCGGGGCGTGCAGCTCCTTCAACACGGTCCACGCCTTCGGACCGCACTCAACCTCCGGCAGCAGGTGCATGACGTGGTGACGCTGGTTCAGCTCCAAACTCTGCGACATCAAGTAGTAGCCAGCCGAGGCGCGCTCGTCCCAATCTTCCTGAAGGGCGGGGTCACTCGGTCTAGGCTCCTCCCCAATCATTAGTTTCAGCAATCCGATTTGACGGAAATAAAGTTGCATTTTCCAGGCCCAATCATCATAGCCCTCACCATTGAACTTCTCGACGGTGAAGTTTTTCAGCACCTCCTTGATCAGCGAGCCCTGGCTTGTTCGCGCTCCCCTTGGCGCAAAAACACCAGAATCATGGCTGCCGCTACGATCTTGGGCTGAAGATTCACCAGCTACCGCCGAGGTGTTGCCCGCCATAGCTACCTATATCGAGGATCACTATAACGCAGCTCTGATACCAGCTTGTTGGTGTAAGGGCCTAATAAACTCAAGCTATTAAGACTTTATCACACTTAAAACCTCTCCTCGGGGTCACCTCCAAGGGTCCTTGGGTGCCTGGTACAAGACCAGCCCCTATCCTCGGGTCCGAGTTTGTAGAGAGAGGGATCAAGAGGGACTTAGTCAAAACAGCAAGAGTACCTTGAACGTCGCGCAGCGTATCGTGCAGACCGTCGATCGGATTAAGCTGAGAATTTCCTATATCGAAGCTCACTCTAAGAGCTTTAAAATAAGCCAAGTTGCCTCGCGAAAAGTTCTGCCATTACGAAGTTATGGCTCGGACAGCGTTAGCCTAGCGTTGGAGTGCTAGCGTACTAGCGTTGACTCGGGTAGCATTCCGCCGTCGCACCGCGTAGAAAAGAAATTCCAGCAAGGAAGGAATTCGCTTGAATCAATTTCACTATATTCAGGTACAAACAGAGAAGTAATAAATAGCTCTAGCTAGCAAGGATCTTGGGAATCAACCTGGGAACAACCAGGGATGATCCCAAATAATTCCAAGCAACAGAACCAACCTGGCTGGACAAAATAGCAGGTGATAGGTTGGTGAACAACCTCTGGTTCTGTTTTTCCAACCTGGGAAAACAACAACCAGGTTCAGGTCCTAAAAACAGAACCTGTTTTGTCTTTGCCCAACCAGCCAAATGCTGGTTCCGCTGGTTTCCCCTGGCCCTGTAGCATGCAGATACAGACAAACAACATCCAACCTTCACCTAAATTGTACCCCTATAGTGCCTGCCCTGCTACACTATAGTCAACCAAACAAAACAGTACAATTTCGAGTTGGATAGAACTGAATCTGCGCAATCAAGTAAGTTGAACCGCAAAGCTTCCATCTTGGGTTCCTTTGCGAGCTCGTCCTTTCTGCTTGTACTGTTCATAGCGCGTACAATGTTATGCCGAAGCGCACATTTTGCGAGTACCTGCAAATGCTTCAAGCGAAAATTGCGAAAGCAAACAAACAAACATACCATTCACACGCAAATGCATTCGCACACGCATACTCGTACAAACAGACGGCAGGATGTCGTGCAATGTGAATTTGCACCCAACATCGATTGTGTAGGTGGTTTGTGGTATTTTTGTCTAGCTGGTTGTGGGGAAAGGGTTCCGGCAAAATGGTTTACTAGACTTGTTGTGGGCTAGAATTGATCTCACACCCAACAAGCACCAACAAACCTTTGCTATTCACTACAACACCTTTGATTTTGCTAGTTTGGCACTTTGGGTTGTTGGGGATTGTTGTAGGGTGAAGGTTGGGTTGGTAGGGTTTGACCAACTTATCACTTTGCAGATTTGAACTCTTAATATAGCTACTCCTAGATCTAATCCATGGCTGCCAAGTTATTCCGCTAGGATACCCCGTCGCACTTACATCGCGATAGCGATCAGCCTAGATCTTGGATGAAGGCGTGCTTTACTATTCTGGAAATTAGATTATGACCTTTCCAATGCGTAATTGCTCAGAGTTTAAGGTTATGTGAGTTTCACGCAATGTTCCGTCAAAGTCGGCAGACTTAATCTCTTCTTACGCTCTCTAGATTTGCACGCTTTCCATCAATCCAGTCCTGTACGAAGGCTTCATCTATCCTGCTGAATATACTGCGAGTATGAGGTCGGGTTGGAGTGTTTGTCACACAAGACACGGGTTGAAGCGTGAATGCGGTTAACTTACTGGCAGGGATGGGCACCTTCGGGACGGCTTTACGCTTCAACACGACATACTAATTGAACTGACAATACAATGAAGGCACGTTATAATATACCGTAGTGACTACCCTAGCTACGCGGGAACCTCGGGAATACGAGGCTGGGGGCAGCTTTGGCGAAGGGAAAACCGAAGGCGACGGGAGGTGGCCTCAGAATCGTGGATGTCGGCCGAATGTGCGAAGTCCGAAAGTGCTGGGGTTGTACGCGTAGCAGGCGACCCCCATAAGGAAATTGTTGAAACTAGGCGATAAGAAGGAATGGTAAGAGAGGGGTTTGCACTAGTAGGCAGGTGGGATACATGTAGGAATCCTAAAAGGGTTGTACTCTCTGTTGAGTACCCCACTACAGCCTACAGAGCAAAAAACAATTTGACACACCCCCATAGGCGAAGTGGGGGATAGCCAACACAACAAGCAGTCGCAGAACCAGTTCACAAGCAAAGCCTAGTTGGAGGAACAGAGGGTAAGTGAGGAGAAGGAGGAAACTGGAAAGGAGACGAGGTGGGCGGCCGCTGAAGCTGCTGGCACTGGTCGCAAACGGCATAACTGGCTCTGCTCGACGGCAAGAGCAACTGACCCTCTGGGGACCGGAGCAATGGGTAACTGGAGTAACTGGCTCGCTCGCCAGCAAGAGCAACTGACCCACGAGCCTCTGACGCAACGGTCTCACGGGGGACTAGAGCTACGGATTTCACGATGGCTACCTCTGTTCAACCTCCCCCCATTGCCCCAAACCCCCTTGTCACATCCCCCTCTGCATCCCTAGCACCACTCCCCCAACTCCCACACCATCCCCCCCACAGCGGCAGCTGCAGCAGTGGGAGAGAAAGGAGGAGGAGCAGCCGACCACTCACACCCGCCACCCCCATACCCTCCCCCCACGGCTGCACGCGCAGCAGGGAGATGAAGGAGAAGAAGGGGGGCGGGGGAGCGGGGTAGGAGCTGCCCCGGGACTGCATGGGCAGGCGCGCGGGCTGCAGAGGTGGCGCACGGGTTGCAGGGGCAGCGTACAGGCTGCAGGGGCGGTTCGCGGGCTGCAGGGGCGGCTCGCTGGCTGAAAACCGCCGCCCTCCCGAGGCGCGCGGGTCCACGGGGGGGTGCGCGGGTCCCACGGGGGCGGCGGGGCCGGCGCGCAGGTCCCATAGGGACAACGCGCGGGTCCACAGGGGCGACGCGCAGGTCCACGGAGGCGACGGGCGGGTCCCACAGGGACGACGCGCGGGTCCACAGGGGCGACGCGCGGGTCCACGGAGGCGACGGGCGGGTCCCACGGAGTGGCGCGACGGGTGCACGGGGGGCAGCGCAACGAGTGTACGGGGCGGCGCGCCGAGCAGAAGACTGCCGCGCGCCCCGGGGCGCGCGGGGGGCAGAAAAACCGCCGCGCACCACAGGGCGCGCGGCAGGCTGAAAAATGTCGCGCGCCCGGGGCACGCGACTAACAGGATAGTAGCGGAAGCAGTAGGGCTCATTCACAGGATCGACCAAGGAGGGTCGACCTGCTCTGTTACCATGTTGA
Source organism: Closterium sp. NIES-65 (assembly GCA_948144175.1). Classification (NCBI taxonomy): domain Eukaryota; kingdom Viridiplantae; phylum Streptophyta; class Zygnematophyceae; order Desmidiales; family Closteriaceae; genus Closterium; species Closterium sp. NIES-65. The sequence goes on along the minus strand of CANXME010001361.1, from coordinate 4,115,620 downwards.
ATTAGGCGATAAGAAGGAATGGTAGGAGAGGGGTTTGCACTAGCAGGCAGGTGGGATGCATGGAGGAACCCTAAAAGGGTTGTAGTACTCTCTGTTGTGTACCCCACTACAGCCAACAGAGCAAATAACAATTTGACAGAAATTGCACCTAGGGTACACCTATTCTCTCGCCATTTCTAGTTGTACCTCTCCCCCTACTAGTCGATCAACACTTCCGCTTCCTACTCTAGGAAAAAGGATAAGTAGTGCACTTATACGTAGTAGCTAACATAAACCGCATTAACATACTTACAATTGGTACGAACTACGAAACATAAGGGTAAGTAATGCAGTTACACTTGGTTGGTACTCAGAGAATTACTCGGCTGGTATGGTATCAGTGTGAAAATGGCCTCTGTTACACAGCAGCCATACGAAAACAGTGGGAAAATGAGCTTCTGTTTCTGGACCTTGGACAAGTCACGGCAGGTCTGGAAGTTTACTGCAGTGGCCAGCTGCTTGATGGAGCAAGACTAGCAGACTTGTACTGGACCCAGCAGTTGTTATGGTGCCTAGGGATGCATGGCAGCACACAACTTGCTCCACGAACAACTGTATGTCTGTTATCTCGCCTGGCAGCCCTGCCGGGTAGGTGCTGAAGGTCGTGCTGTTGTGCGCCACATCATCCCCCCACTTAGCCTGCGGATTTAGCAACAGAGAGGAGATGCTTGGCGGGGTAAAGCCGAGCATGCCACCATACCGGTATCATATATGACAGGGTTTTCATGGGAACTGCTGAGGTGGGTGAAGTGGAGAAGCAAGGCTGTCATGACCACAGAGATGTGCAATCAGAAATATGTGCAAATGAGCATAAGACCCCCCTCCAAGCTTCAACCTCTTGCGATTCATTGCCAAGCAAACATCGCTTCTAGATCAATGCATGGACCACTGACGACCCTTGTGCAAGCAGCCCCTGTACATCTACCCTCACACACTGCCCATCCTTGTGCCCACCCGCTTGCCATGAGCTTGCCAAGGCCCCTGCACCTATTCCCAAGGCAGGCAGTGGGAGGTGCGTGCACGCATGCGGGTGGGCGGCGCTGTGCTGCCACGGCCGCCACAGGGAGGCTGCCAGTGAGACCCCCCTGCTGTGCACACACTCATGCTGCCCCCCTGCTGTGCACACACTCATGCTGCCCCCCCTGCTGTGCACACACTCATGCTGCCCCCCTGCTGTGCACACACTCATGCTGCCCCCCTGCTGTGCACACACTCATGCTGCCCCCCTGCTGTGCACACACTCATGCTGCCCCCCTGCTGTGCACACACTCATGCTGCCCCCCTGCTGTGCACACACTCATGCTGCCCCCCTGCTGTGCACACACTCATGCTGCCCCCCTGCTGTGCACACACTCATGCTGCCCCCCTGCTGTGCACACACTCATGCTGCCCCCCTGCTGTGCACACACTCATGCTGCCCCCCTGCTGTGCACGCACTCATGCTGCCCCCCTGCTGTGCACGGGGCAGCATTACGCCGTGCCTACTGGTGTGCCGCGCCCATGCCCTCAAGTCAGCCATGATGGTCATTCTAGCAGTACGAGAACACTGCATTCACTTGAGCTGTACGTTTGCACTACAAGCATCAAGACCCCATGCTGCGTTAGCGAGTCAAAGAGAGGCTGAGGAGTGGCATACCTGTGGGGGAGGTGCAAGTCGGTTGGCTCTGATGCCGGCCCCTTGTTGGCGCAGAACGCGCGAGAGATCATGCATGCGCGCTGTGAATGGTGTGGCATCCAGAGTCACCACGCGCACTCCCAGAGCAGCGACGCGCGGCAGCAGCAGTGCGTGCCAGGTGGTGCGGTCCAGGTCCGTCATGAGGAACACAGGCACCCGCCCCCCTGCCCCGCTGCCATGCCGCCGCACCATGCCAGCAACGGCTGCCTCTGCTATGCTGGGCCGGAGGGGGGGGGGGGGGGAGGGGGGGGGGGAAGGGGGGGGGGGGGGGGAGGGGGGGGGAGGAACGAGCACGAACAGTGGTGACATGGGCATGCATGCATGGTTGATGTGGAGTTGAAACAGTGGAGAGCAGCAGGCAAGGGTTGCCTTGACATGGACGTGCACACGATGATGCTCTCCTCCCCGCATACCGCAGTGTGGCGTTCAGTTTCCAGCTGTACGGCGGCTCCGTGCCGCGCACGTGCACACATGCATACGGGCGCCGCAAGTGCTCCCTCACAAACTCGGCAGCTGCGTCCAGTATAAGCTGCACGAAGAACGGCAAGGCGGCCTGCCTCACACGCGGGACGGGAAACAATGCCACGGGGACAGAGGAAAGCATGAAGAGCGAGCAGACCTGAAAGGCGCATTTGCTTGAACCGTATCCGCTTACAATGCAAGAGAGGTGATTCCACATGCACACCTGTCCACGGTCATGCTGTCCTTGGAGACAGCAAAACGCGGGCATTCTTGCCTCCCCTGCCACTTCACGTCTCGGTGGAAATTCCAGGGAGAGCACGTATAATGTCTAGTCGCCCTCCACTGGGTGAATGCTCACCACTATCCTCACTTTCCACTTGTAAGCACTACGCGCTGTATAGTACCCATGAGCAAGGGCCGAATTAGGACTGTGACGAACCTCCCTAGCCCGTCAGCCTTGCCAGGTCAAATTCAGGCCTTTTCGCCTCCCCTGACACGTGCCCAGCCTCTGCAATGGACGGGCAACGGTGGGCCCGAGTCGGACATAGTGCGGGTGGTGAGGAGGCGTAAGGGGCAGAAGCTGAGAGCGGTGACGGATTTGGGTCTTGGACCATGAACCCCGACCCACTGGATCCGCGCCACCAACCACTGCGCACACGTGCATTGCGTTTATCCAACCGCCAAGGCGCATTGAGCGTCAACAACGTTGCTCTATCACAAGGCTGCAGCAGGCTTCCTCAAGGGCAAGCACGTGCGAGGCCAGTGCAAGTCCGCACTCAGGGGTCTGCGTAGCGCACGTCCGCACTCAGGGGTCTGCGTAGTGCACGTCCGCACTCAGGGGTCTGCGTAGTGCACGTCCGCACTCAGGGGTCTGCGTAGTGCACGTCCGCACTCAGGGATCTGCGTAGTGCACGTCCGCACTCAGGGGTCTGTGTAGTGCACGTCCGCACTCGGGGGTCTGCGTAGTGCACGTCCGCACTCAGGGGTCTGCGTAGTGCACGTCCGCACTCAGGGGTCTGAGTAGTGCACGCCGGCCCGCTTTCATGAGGTGGGCTCCGAGGCACTTGCTGGCAGGCTGACCACCCAGAAACAACGCTCCGGGCTGCCCTCGCGCCAGGGGGGCCGCCACCCTTTGCTCATGCCTACTGTATACATACCACGTGGTAACCACCCCATCACTCACGTACTCCCCATGCCCTTGCCATAAGTGCCAGCCCTACTAGGGCTAGAGCCGAGGGGGCAATAAAGTCATGTGCGTGCTCACATGATCATGGCCGTTACGACAGCAACGACCCAACACAGTGCGCGACAGCAGCAGTCCCATGCCAGGGCCCCATGACGCCCCATCACTCCCCTGCTCACAGCTGCCCCCTCCAGCACAGCGCTGGGCACTGGGTGCAGGCAATGACGTGCGTGCATGGCGGGCACAGCTCGCTCCACTACCCAGAGGAGAGCCCTGCGCGCAGCAAGTGCGGCACGTGCGTGCGTGCACAAGTCATTTCAGCACACACTGTGCACGCACTTTCCCAAACGCGCAAACAGCACGGCGTGCAAAAAGAACAGAAGCAGGAGCGCAAAAAGGCAAGGAAAAGTGCTTCGGATGTGGTGCGTGGTGAGGGTGAGAAGCAGCAATGAGGTGCGGGCAGCACGCACTGACCTGTCGTATTTGGTTGATGCGAGGGCCAAAGTCGAGGCGAATATCAGCGATGGGTGTGCGGAACATGGAGGGGAACGCCATCACCTGCACACTCAAGGCCAGAGGCCCCGGCAGCACACACGCATGCATGCATGAGACGCAGCAGCTCGCTCGCACGAGCAAACACGAACGAGACAAAATAAGTTCACAAAACTGCATGCAAGCCCACTGCCCTACGCTAGGCGATGGGTGGGGCAGCCAGATGGCAGAGCAAAGGGGGAGCAGCAGTGGCAGAAGTGACCTTGGCAGTGTGCGGCATGAGCAGGCGGTGCAGCGGCGTGGGCTTGGGCAGATACTCGTTCACGTCCGTGTTCATGCACAGCTTGATCGGCCACTCCGCCCTGTCTCCCACCGTCGCACGCAATGCACGCAGGCTGCACACACAAACGCGCACAGGGGGGGGGGGGGCGTGCAAGCATGCGGGTTGTGCATGGTGCTTGGCGCACGGACGCAGCTGCGCCCTGGGCCTCAGCGGAATTGCACCGGGAAGGGCTTAGGGCGGGCGGGAAAGACGGTGGGCGCGTGGTGGGGAGGGTGCCATCATACGTGGGCAATGGAGAGCGAGAAGCAGCAGGAGCAGAGAAAGGGCAGAGCCGTTACCTGGAGTAGTTGCCGATGGTCCACAAGGTCTCATTGCACATGTGGGGGACACGGTACAGCAGGCCCTGCGCCTCCCACACGGCGGCCACGTCCGTGTGTGCGCCCCATGCCCCATGCACGGCGCCCCACACTGCGTCCAGCGCGCCCCACGGCCCTGCGCGCGCCAGAGGCGCCGCGCCCAGCCTTGCCCCGCACTGCTGCAGGCAGTGCACACGCGCCTGGCAGGATGGGGCGCACGGGGAAGCAGCACAGACAGGTGGTGAGGCGCGCACGCCTGCAGTGAGCACACGACAGCAGCTGACACCCGTTGACCACATGCTCGCACGCCAGCCGCACACGCAGCGTGGTGAGCGCTGTAGCGCACATGCTTGTAGCGGGTGGGCGAGGCGCAGCGAGGCAGGCGTGAGTACCTGGTGCGAGGACGAGGTGTTGCGCGTGAGCCCGTGGCACGAGGCCGTCCAGCACGGCACGGCCACGTCACAGGCGCAGAGGCGAGCCACGAGGTGACGCAGGTCGATGGTGCGCACCACAGTGGGCGGTATGGCCGCCACTCGCAGCACGTCCGCCATCGACACGTAGTCCTGCCCGCACACCGCACACCGCACAGGGGACATGGCATGGGGGCGTTAGCAAGTGCACATCACGGTCAGGAAAATGCGCGCAATGTGCATCAGCGCGTGCGAATGTGAATCGACGAGCGAGCAGGGTAAGGGGCGGGGCGCGCGGCGTACGGCGCGCAGCAGGTGGCGCGAGTACACGGCCCACGCGGAGTCGCGGAAGGTGGCGGGGTCCATGTTGCCGCCCGCGCCTGACATGTGTGGCAGCTTGGGCGGGATGACGAGCGTGCGGTTCAGCAGCGCCGCCATGTGCAGCGCGCGCGTGAAGCCCAACACCTTCCGCCGGGTGCCGGGGGGAGGGGGCAGGCGGGTGGGGGAGGAGAGGGAAGGGCTTGATTGACGGGGAGGGTGAGGGGCGGCAGGGCGTGTAACAAGATTCAACCACCGAATGTGGGACTCAGGCTTGCCGCAATGCGTTAAATAACGGCCAAGGTTCAGGCGCCTCCAAGATCGAGCGTTGATAGCGCGGCGGGGCGTGCGACGGACCTGGTTGTTGAAGCCGCTGTGCGACGCGTACACAAGGAAGCGCTCGTCGCTGCCCAGCGACCACTCGTCGCCGCCCTCCTCCCTCCCGGCCTCGCTTCCTCCCTCCCTCTCCTGATCTCTCTCCCTCCCTTGCGTCACTGCCCCTCCCACACCCCCGTTCCCCGCCGTCGCCCCCATCAGTGCAGCATGGGGTGCGGGCGCAACGCGCTGGCTGAGGCCCGCCAGCACCACGGCGATGGAAAGAACCACGGCCACGCCACCTAGGCAAAGCGCGCGCTGATTCATCTCAACCCGCCTCTCGATCAGTGATGGACGGGCCAAGGAGCAGCATTCATGATTGCCTGACCACGCAATCTATGGAATTTCGGTCATAGCGAACCAACCCAAATCTTGATCCTTCCTAGTTCAAAACCCGCAGGCCAAGAAAGTTCAAGCTTAGAAAACTTGGTTGGGAACAAACCAGCTATTGGCACGCGAAGGGACTGATCCGTCGAAAAGGTTGGACGATGTGGGCGAACTTGATCAGGGTCGCCAAAGTAACCACACCCTCAATGCGACAAGAACACCCCCACCTATCAATCGCACAAACCCACTGGCGACTAACCACGTCGCCCCACAACACATTTCAGAGTGTCAAGCCCAAGGACGCTTCTATCGGTAAGGGCGGGTCAAGCTTTGCACATGTACGGTAATTTTCAACTCTGTTACCACAACTACGCAGTAACAGAGCTTTTAACTTACGTGATCCGTTTGACGCGAGACAGTACATAAATAAGTTCATTTCGGAAATGGGCCCCGGGACTTCTGAGCAATCCGAAGGTTCGTCTCCCAAATTGCTCCCCTGTCAAAGTCGTCAAACAGTAACCCTTTCGCCATTACATTAATCCCTTCGCACTTGATGCGCAAACCCTCGCAACATCTGGTAACTCTCCTTCCTAGGTACTGTACCTCGCAACGTTAATGTACCTCATCAAAAGTCCGCACTGTACACACCGAACTGGAGAGGAAACGTTAGGACTACGCCCTGGGGTAGAGTCAAATTTGATAAGCTTGTTGACGTAAAAATAACGAAAAAATCGGGCGTGTGCAAATCTGGGCACGCCCTAAGTCTGTCTATGCCACCTGGTTCAGAGTAGGTAGAGTGTGATATCGTCACCGCACAAACCAACGACCCGTGACTGCGTAACCTATCGATTTCATGGTCCCGTGACAAGGACAAAAATAGAGATAATTCCGTCGCCGGAGCGTCCAGGTGCGGAATCCGCGAAAGAAGCTCTTCCCACCACGGTTATGGTTAGCTCGTGCAAATATTTCCTCACACCACGATTCCCCTACCCTCACGCCAGGGTTTTCTCCCCTTCCTTACGCCAGGATTCCCCATCCCGGGCCCGTCGCGCTGCTATTTCTTCCCGTCGCAGCGCGTAGCCATTTTTCCCGCGTGACGACTTCATGACGTCGCCTGCAACACCAAGATCATCGACTATTCCCATCCCGAACGCATCTGTTCCTTTTCCGCCGCGGCAGGTACCATTCATCCTGGGCGTCAGCAACCTTCTCTCACCCGTCACGCCAGTTTCGCACCCGTGAGTCAACTATTCCCACCCCTTTGCGCTTAGGTTCCCTCCCCCGCATGCTTCCATCCCCTCCCAGGAACCCCCTACCATTCTCCCCTGCCCCTTTCACGCTTCCATTTCTACCCCCGCATGCTACATTATCCCCCCTTTCACGCACCCATTCCCCCCCGCCCCCTTAACGCTTTCTTTCATTCCCCCGCATGCCACCATTCCCCCCATTGCACGCTTCCATTCCCCGCTCCCTCTCACGCTTCCATTCACCGCTCCCTCTCACGCTTCCATTCCCCGCTCCCTCTCACGCTTCCATTCCCCGCTCCCTCTCACGCTTCCATTCCCCGCTCTCTCACAACAATTCTTATGCAGTCTTCGCGACAAATTTTACATTCGAATTGTTGTGCAACATTGCACATTTCAACAACGTCCAGAATCTCGTTCTCTCTTCAATTTGAGCTGACGATCTCAGGGCTCTCGAAGTAAGGGCATTTGCCCTTAAAACCGGAGTCCCAAACAGCCCAAAACTGCCTCAAAGTTCCTAACTTTGGTTGGGTGTGGTTAAAACCCGAAGCCTGAATTTCAAAAACTGAGTCAACGCTTGGTTTGGTAGGTTGGGGGTTCGGGCAATATGAGGTGCGGAAGAATTGCGAAAGGTGGAAGGTTAACGAAACATGATGCGACTCTTCCGTGAGTCAACGAGAGGATATCAGACATCGCAACCCGACAGTTGGCGACAATCTGCTTACAGCCTCAGAGAGTTGGAGCAGAGTAAAAAACCTGTGCGACAGAACAAGCTAGCAACTTAGACACTAGCTTTTAGGATCCAAGCATAGCACGCTCCAGCCATGCATATCAAGCGAACGCAATTTAGGGACGATCGAATAGTAGGTGCGGTGCAGCGCATATACCCAATCAAAAAGAATCGCAGGCACTGACGACGAGTGTGAAGCACGGAGAAAATGGTCAACACGGGAGATGGCAGCAAAGGGCCCACCTCACTTTCCCCGCTCGTCGCCCTCGCGCCCCCCGCCTGTCGCCCTCGCTCTTCCCGCCCACCGCCCGTCGCCTCGCCTCCTCCCCGCTCGTCCCCTTCGCTTCTTCCGCCCGCCGTCTCTTCTCCCCGCCCGTCGCCCTCGCTTTTCCCACCCATTGCCCTCGCTACTCCCGCCCGTCGTCCTCGCTTCCCCCTCATGTCGCCCTCAATGTCCCTCCCCGTCGCCCCTCCCCGTCGCCCCTCCCCGTCGCCCCTCCCCGTCGCCCCTCCCCGTCGCCCCTCCCCGTCGCCCCTCCCCGTCGCCCTCACGATTCCTCCCGTCATGGGCCAAGGCCTTCCTTACCACTTCAGCAAACCTCTCCTCTCCTCTCCTCTCCTCTCCTCTCCTCTCCTTTCCTCTCCTTCCCCCCCCCTTCCTCCTCTCCTCTTTTCTCCTCTCCTCTCCTCTCCTTTCCTCTCCTTCCCCCCCCCCTTCCTCCTCTCCTCTTTTCTCCTCTCCTCTCCTCTCCTTTCCTCTCCTTCCCCCCCCCTTCCTCCTCTCCTCTCCTCTCCGCTCCTCTCGTCTCCTCTCCTCTCCTCTCCACTCCTCTCCTCTCCTCTCCTCTCCTCTCCTCTCCTCTCCTCTCCTCTCCTCTCCTCTCCTCTCCTCTCCCCTCCTCTCCTCACCTCTCCTCTCATCTCGTCTCTGCTCCTCTCCTCCCCACTGCGCTCGTTCTTTTTCCGTCCTTACCCTCTACTGCAATCACCTCTCCCCCTCGCTGTTGGTATGTTTAGAGTGTATTATGCATCTACTCTACTCATCCATGTAATGCTCTCCTATCCCCACACCTCCCTTCCCGTTGCCATCACTACTACCCCCGCCCGTCAGCCTCCCTTCCCCCGCCCGTCAGCCTCCCTCCCGCGCCCATCACCCTCGCTTCCCTCCCATCGCACTTCCCATTGACCTCTCCTCTCTTCCCTGTCGCCGCGTCGACATCGCTCCCCATCCCTCCCAGTTCCTCATGCATTGGTGTAACTTTTGCTCATTCTCTTGCCCCCCTGCTCATTCTCTTCCCCCCTGCTCATTCTCTTCCCCCCCTGCTCATTCTCTTCCCCCCCTGCTCATTCTCTTCCCCCCCTGCTCATTCTCTTCCCCCCCTGCTCATTCTCTTCCTCCCTGCTCACTCCCAGGATGCCGATCGCCCTGTCAAGGCCATTCTCAGAGCTTCCTTGCTGATCACCCGGACACTTGCTCTCATCTCTTTGTCCCTCGCCACTATCCTCTCTATCACTTCAGTACGCAGCACTTAGCCTCCTCTCTCCCTCACACCCCGTCGTGCCCTGCCCCCCACCAATGCAGGCAAGAGTGCATGCCATGCCGCTGAGCGCACCTCACAGCCTTGCCGTCGCCACTGCATGGCGCCTATGCCAGCGGAGAACACACTCCTCGCCTCTCTCACACTCCTCGCCTCTCTCACACCCTCGCCTCTCTCACACTCCTCGCCTCTCTCACACCCTCGCCTCTCTCACACTCCTCGCCTCTCTCACACTCCTCGCCTCTCTCACACTCCTCGCATCTCACACACTCCTCGCCTCTCTCACACTCCTCGCCTCTCTCACACTCCTCGCCTCTCTCACACTCCTCGCCTCTCTCACACTCCTCGCCTCTCTCACACTCCTCGCCTCTCTCACACTCCTCGCCTCTCTCACACTCCTCACCTCTCTCATACTCCTCGCCTCTCTCACTCACACTCCTCGCCTCTCTCACACTCCTCGCTTCTCTCACACTCCTCGCCTCTCTCACACTCCTCGACTCTCACACTCCTCGCCTCTCTCACACCCTCGCCTCTCTCACACTCCTCGCCTCTCTCACACCCTCGCCTCTCTCACACTCCTCGCCTCTCTCACACTCCTCGCCTCTCTCACACTCCTCGCATCTCACACACTCCTCGCCTCTCTCACACTCCTCGCCTCTCTCACACTCCTCGCCTCTCTCACACTCCTCGCCTCTCTCACACTCCTCGCCTCTCTCACACTCCTCGCCTCTCTCACACTCCTCGCCTCTCTCACACTCCTCACCTCTCATACTCCTCGCCTCTCTCACTCACACTCCTCGCCTCTCTCACACTCCTCGCTTCTCTCACACTCCTCGCCTCTCTCACACTCCTCGACTCTCACACTCCTCGCCTCTCTCACACCCTCGCCTCTCTCACACTCCTCGCCTCTCTCACACCCTCGCCTCTCTCACACTCCTCGCCTCTCTCACACCCTCGCCTCTCTCACACTCCTCGCCTCTCTCACACCCTCGCCTCTCTCACACTCCTCGCCTCTCTCGCACCCTCGCCTCTCTCACACTCCTTGCCTCTCTCACACTCCTCGCCTCTCACACTCCTCGCCTCTCACACTCCTCGCCTCTCACACTCCTCGCCTCTCACACTCCTCGCCTCTCTCACACCCTCGCCTCTCTCACACTCCTCGCCTCTCTCACACCCTCGCCTCTCTCACACCCTCGCCTCTCTCACACCCTCGCCTCTCTCACACCCTCGCCTCTCTCACACTCCTCGCCTCTCTCACACTCCTCGCCTCTCTCACACTCCTCGCCTCTCTCACTCTCGCCTCTCTCACACCCCTCGCCTCTCTCACACTCCTCGCCTCTCTCACACTCCTCGCCTCTCACACTCCTCACCTCTCACACTCCCCGCCTCTCTCACACTCCTCGCCTCTCTCGCACCCTCGCCTCTCTCACACTCCTCGCCTCTGTCACACTCCTCGCCTCTCTCACACTCCCCGCCTCTCTCACACTCCTCGCCTATCTCACACTCCTCGCCTCTCTCACATTCCTCGCCTATCTCACACTCCTCGCCTCTCTCACACCCTCGCCTCTCTCACACCCTCGCCTCTCCCTTCCCTTTGTGCCATCTATCCCTGCCCGCCGCTCTCTCCCTCCGCTCCCCACTCCCCGCCCTCTTTCCCCCCACGCGGCAAGCGAAGATGGTGGACGTGGTGTGTGAGCGCGTGAAGAAGGTCAATCTCGACGTGCGCAAGGCGCATGCCATCAGCGCATTCCAGGCAGCGGCCAGCGTGGCGGCGGTGTTCGGCAAGTGCTGCACAGACAAGGCTGCTCTGACCCGCAGGGCTGAACAGGAGAAGCTTCTCAGAAATGCACTGGCCACAAGCGAGGGTGTGTGGGGGGGGGAAGGGCGTTCGTGCCATTTGCTGTGTATTGACCCATCTGCCGCTTCACACACTCCTGTCCCCCCCTGCTCACTCTCTTTTCACCTTTTCTCACCCCTCATTTCCCTTTCACTCACCCCTTTCCCCTTGCTGGCTCTCTTTTCCCCTTTTCTCACCCCCCATCCTCCCGGCTCGCTTCCTTCCGCCATGCTCATTCTCAAACCCCCATCGTTCTAACCCTGTTCCCGCCACTCTCTTTCCCAATGTTCACATCCTATTCACTCTCTCTTACTGTCTTTCCCCTTTCACTCACCCCTTTTCCCCCCATGCAGTGTACTGGTGCCCAGCACCGAGTGTTATCACATTAGCATGGGTCGTGGTTTATTGCATTCAGCGTAGCAGAAGTAGCGCAACATTTCGCAGCTTTGTTGCTGTATTTGGGCCAAAAATCATTTGTGTTTTCAGAAAATATGCTGATTGTTGCCCTTCTTGGCACTGATCAATAGTGAAATATTTCAAAACGCCAATACATGGCATGGCTTCGCCATATTACTGTCCAGCATCCAACACATCACAACTAGATGCATAGTTCAAACACAGACCAGAAAATCAAATGCGACATAAAAGGCGAGGCATGGATGAAGGGAGAAATACATGAAGGGAGTAAGGAGGACGGGAGAGACAGCTGAACTAAAAGGGATGTGGGGAGGGAGGATGGGAGAAAGAGGGAAATTCAGGAAATGAAGGATGTGAGGCAGGGCAGCAGGGGGGAGTTGATGAAGGGATAAAATGGAGGAATGGAGGACGTGATGAAGGGAGGAAGGGCTGCAGGGAGGACGGGGAGGTGGGTGGAAGGGGGTTAGGGGGGAAAAGGAGGAGGAAGGGTGGAAGGAAGTGAGTATGGGAGGAAAGGAGGAAGGGAGGGACGGCAGAAAGTGGCTAGGAGACAGGGAGGAAGCAGGAAATGAGGAAGGAGGACGGGGTGAGGATGGGAGGGCGGAGGAGATGGGGTGAGGCGGAGGAGATGGGGTGAGGCGGAGGAGATGGGGTGAGGCGGAGGAGATGGGGTGAGGAGGAGACGGGGAGAGGAGGGGATGGGGTGAGGAGGAGACGGGGAGAGGAGGGGATGGGGTGAGGAGGAGACGGGAAGAGGAGGAGATGGGGTGAGGAGGGGGCGGGGAGAGGAGGGGATGGGGTGAGGGATGGGGAGGTGAGGGATGGGGAAAGGAGGGATGGTAAGAGGAGGGATGGGGAAAGGACGGATGGGGAGAATAGGGATGGGGAGAGGAGGGATGGGGAGAGGTGGGATGGTAAGTGGAGGGATGGGGAGAGGAGAAATGGTAAGAGGAGGGATGGGGGAAAGGACAGATGGGGAGAGACTCGGATGGGAAAAGGAGGGATGGTAAGAGGAGGGATGGGGAGAGGAGGGATGTGGAGAGGAGGGATGGGGAGTGGAGAGATGGGAGAAGAGGGATGGTAAGAGGAGGGATGGGGAGAGGAGAGATGGGGAGGTGAGGGATGGGGAGATGAGGGATGGGGAGATGAGGGATGGGGAGATGAGGGATGGGGAGATGAGGGATGGGGAGATGAGGGATGGGGAGATGAGGGATGGGGAGATGAGGGATGGGGAGATGAGGGATGGGAAGATGAGGGATGGGGAGATGAGGGATGAGGGAGGGGAGTGAGCGAACGCGGCGGGAGAATGTGAGCGTGGGTGACGGAAGGATTGCGCGAAGACGATGGGAAGGGAGTGAGTGTGGGCGACGGTAAGGGCGTGAGTGTGGGCGACGGTAAGGGCGTGAGTGTGGGCGACGGTAAGGGAGTGAGCATGGGCGACGGTAAGGGAGTGAGCGTGGGCGATGGGAAGGGAGTGAGCGTGGGCGATGGGAAGGGAGTGAGCGTGGGCGATGGGAAGGGAGTGAGCGTGGGCGACGGGAGGGATTGAGCGTGGGCGACGGAAGGGGAGTGAGCGTGGGCGACGGAGGGAAGTGAGCGTGGGCGATGGAGGGGACCACCGCGACGGGAGGGGATTGAGTGAACGCGGCGGGATGGATTGCGCGTTGGTGGCGGAAGGGGAGTGAGCGAACGCGACGGGAGGGAGTGAGCATGGGCGACGGAGGGGAATGAGCGAAGACGACGCGAGGGAGTGAGCGTGGGCGATGGAGGGGACGGAGCGAAGGCGACGGGCGGGGAGTAAGCGTGGGCCTTGGAGGGGAATATGTTTCTCGCGACTTGCGGGATGAGCGAGGGCGACGCAGGGGAATATGGTTACGCGACTCGCCGGATGAGCATAGGCGACATAGGTGAGCATGTTTACGCGACCGAGTCGGATTCGCATAGGCGACGGAGGGGAGAAGTCCTAATGCGACGGGACGGGCGCGAGTGCGTCACAACAGGCAAACATAGCGATTGAGACTGCTACAAATGCCTAAAAAAATGCTGATCTAATCGGTAGTGCAGGCTAAAAGTAGGCGAGGGACTAAGCTATTTCTCTTGACCTGAATGACAGACTTTCTGCTAGGTGTGCACACCCACAGCCAGACTCAAGCGATCCTTCCCTGTGTTGCCTGCGACTTCCTCACGTTTACCTGTTGAAGACGTGGTAACCACCCAGGTCGGGAGGGAAAGTGTTGACACCTCAAAACACTTTTTGTAATGTAGGCTTCGGGTTTAAGGTTAAGGTTATATAAGGTCGTAACCATGTACAACAAAAACTTAGAGCAGCTAGAAATATGGTCTACACAAACCAACAACCCAGAGGCGTATGTAGGAAAACACGTTATTTCTCTATCCATTGGATAGCCACCAGCCAAGCTGGGGAGCTCTCCATGTTGGTGCAACCTACGGTTTGCACTCGGCTTGTTGTTCGTGTGCGTACATGCGTGTGTGCATGGAATGGTATGAGGCAGGCCCTCACAAGTCAGCGAAAAAAGGCTGATTAGGGGTAAAAAGGCTGTGATTTCAGTGGTGGGGGGATATTAAGGCTGTTGTGCCAGTTTTTTTTTAAGTGTTTGCTGAAAGTTCAGTTTTTTTTAAGCGGTTTTTGCTGAAATGTCAGATTTTTTCCAGTAGGGTATGCTGTATCGTCAGAGTTGTAAGAAAGGGTTGGGCTGAAATCCCTGTAGTGGAGATTCGCGTAAGAGCCCTGAATTCCGGACGTCTAGGTACACTACTTCGACCCCGCCCCCGTCAATCACGCCGAAATGGCAAGATTCATTGTCAACGCATTCGAGAATGGCATCATTCCCGAATGTTCAATTCACTGCTGTCTTATCGCGGAGGTATCTTCGCTCCTCATTGGTTGTTTGGGCAACCACATCACTCTCTGGCGAATGGAAAGTCAACAGCGCTGCACAACGCACGCACGTTGCTGCAGCACAGCACCACAAAATGGTTGCCGCGCGATTAGGAAACCCCCCCACCCCCCACACCCCGAAGCTGCAACCAGGTACGTGCATGGAGCGCGTCGCCTTGTATCGTGGCACGGTTAGCTTAGCTTGCCAACCAAGCCCACTTCATCAGCTCGTTCTTGCATATCCCCAGGCAGTTGCTGGACTCCCCCACCCCACACCCTAGCCCGCTAGGGTTTCTTTTCTGTTCCTTCGCCCCTAGCACCAAACAATTTTCTGCACGCTCTCTCAGTGCTCGGCACGCTCTCTCTGTGCTCGGCTTGCTTTCGTCTCTGTTCCGCCATGGCTGGCCATGGCGCCGGCCTTTCAGACGACGAGGGTGACGGGGATGTAGACGACGCAGATAGCATCGCCATAGAAGAAGCCCGTACTGGGCTAGATCTTCTACTAAGATCTTTAGGCCGCCAACTACCACCTCCAGCGCCCACTGCACCCGGTCCGGTTCCTACAGTGGCGGGTAACCCGAACGTGCCTTCCAACCCGGATTCCATCCGGTCCGTCCCTCCTGCGCCGCCCGGTGTTTCCGACACCGTTCACGTCGGCACATCGGCGTCGAAGTCGTCAGCACCGCGCACAATCAAGCTTAAGCAACAGAAACTAAGCTTCTGGAAGCCATCATACAACATCCCCGTATCTGAAGCTGTTGTCAACGAAGCCACCGTGCGCCCGTCTCAGGACATCAACGTTCAGGAGATTGTTGATGCGATTTATGCCGAGGCATTGGATAAGTACAAAAGTAAGTGGATTGAGCGTTTCCCATGGCTTGTACTTACCAAAACTGTTTGTGGTCTGCCTGCTTTCAAATGCAGTCTCTTCACGAAGCACGCCGGTGTAAGGGGACGTTGCGGCAGGACAGGCAAAGATGCTATCGACGTCCAGACGCAGGCCTTTTGCAAGCACGCCGGGACGAGGAAACAGAAGCTGGCACTGGAAAAGCAAGAGGCCCTGCTTGTTGCCGCGCCTAAACAGCCCCACATCGACGATCATCGTGCAGCGGTCGATGCAGAGAAGATCCGGGTCACGTCACTGCTTGAGGCGCTTCTGTTCATCAGCGACTGCGACGCACCCATGGGGACATGGGTGAAGCTGGTGCAGTATCTGTGAAGAAACGAGGAATGAAGAAGAGAGAGGGGTTCACTAGCAAACATTGGGATACATATAGCAAACCCTAAAAGGGTTGTACTCACTATAGAGTACCCCACTTCAGACTAGAGAAACATAATATTTTGACACACCCCCATAGTCAAAGTGGGGTGTAATCAGCACAACAAGCAAAGCAGAACAAGCTCAGGGTGGATCACAATGTCACCACAAATTCTGAGCACAAGTACAAGAAGCAACAGTTTAAAGTTCACAAATGTAAGCAAAGCTAGAGGCTATCGCGAAGGGCAAGTGTAGAGGAGGGACTATGAGAGGAGAGGAGGTAGTGGGCGGCAGCTGAAGCTGCTGGCACACGGCGCAACTGGAGCAACTAGCACACGAGCAACTGGAGCAACTAGCACACTGGCAACTGGAGCAACTGGCACACGGGCTACTGGAGTAACTGGCTCCGCGGCTAACTCTGTGCGGTAGGAGCAACGGACTCACGCGCGTGTCAGAATGTTATTCTCTAGCCTGTAGTGGGGTGCTCTATAGCGAGTACAGCCCATCTTGGGTTTGCTATATGTATCCTCATTGCTGCTAGTGAAACCACTCCTTCATTCTCATTCAATTTTACATGGTATCAGAGCGATTCCGATCCTAGGACCCAGCTGCTTCCGCTGCTACTCTGTGCTCGGCACGCCCCGTGGCGTGCCCCTCGCGCTTCTCTTAGCGCCCCCCTTGCTGCCCTTCCAGGCCCCTCGCGGCCCCGTCGCCTCCCCTTTCGCGGCCCGTCGTCGCCCTTCCGCGGCCCCGTCGCCGCCCTTTCAGTGGCCCCGTCGCCGCCCTTCCGCAGCCCCGCCGCCCTTTCAGCGGCCCCGACGCCGCCCTTTCCGCGGCCCCGTCGCCGCTCCTTACAGCGGCCCCGTCGCCGCCCTTCAGCGGCCCCGTCGCCGCCCTTCCGCGGCCCCGTCGCCGCCCCTTCAGCGGCCCCGTTGCCGCCACCCCTTCAGCGGCCCTGACGCCGCCCTTCAGCGGCCCCATCGCCGCCCTTCCTCGGCCCCGTCGCCACCTACAGCGGCCCCGGCCCCGCCCCGGCCCCGCCCCGGCCATGCCCCGCCGCCAGCCGCGGCGCATCGGTGCACCGCCCCCCCCCCCCCCCCCCCCCCCCCCCCTTTTCCCGTCGCCTATCGAGGCGACCTGAGGGGCAACCTAAGGGGGGGGGGGGCGAGCGTCGCCTCTTCTGCAGCCTGCTTTAGCGCTCTGGGCGGCCGCGCGTCGCCCCCCCCCCCCCCCCCCCCCCCCCTCCCTACCCGCCATCCCGCCCTGCCCTGTGTTAGGGTTTGGGGGTGGCAAGAAGGGGGTGACGGGTGTGTGGTCTCCCACTGCTGCAGCTGTCTCTGAGGGGGGTGGATGTGTGGGAGCCTGGGGTTTAGGGTTTAAGGGGGGTACTGTGGGAGTGGAGCTAGGGTTTTGAGGGAGGTGGATGTGTGGGCGTCTGGGGTTTAGGGTTTACGGGGGTGCTGTGGGTGTAGGGTTAGGGTTTGAGCAGGGGGTGTGTGAGAGGGGCGTTGGGCAGCTGGGGGAGGTTGCGTGGAGGCACCAGTCTTGTCGTCAACAGTCTTGTCGTCAGCAGCACCAGCAGTCCGGAGGCTACAATCTCCCGTAGTCGCCAGTCGCCTGTGGGTCAGTTGCTCGTCTGCCGCTACTTTTAGCCACGGAGCCAGTTACTCCTGTAGTCCGGGCCTTTGCTTCAGTAGCCACGGAGCAAGCATCTTGTCTGTGTGTCTGCAGCGTCAGCAGTCACCTCCCATCTTCTCTCCCCCACAGTCTCTCCTCCTCCTCACTTACCCTCTGTGATTAGCTCTAGCCTTACTTACCTATTGTGAACTCTTGCTCTATGCTTGCTTGCTCATTGTGCTGATTACTCCCCACTTTGGCTATGGGGGTGTGTCAGAATGTTATTCTCTAGCCTGTAGTGGGGTGCTCTATAGCGAGTACAACCCATCTAGGGTTTGCTATATGTATCCTCATTGCTGCTAGTGAAACCACTCCTTCATTCTCGTTCAATTTCACAGGGCGACTGGAGCAACGGGCTCACGGGCGACTGGCGCAACGATCTCACGGGCGACTCGAGCTGCGGGCTTCACGGCGGCCACTCCCTTCAACCTCCCCAAACTATCCCACCCCCATTTCACACACCCCCTACTGCACCCCTAGGTTCACTCACACCCCACCCCCTAGCACCACTCCGTCGACTCCCACACACCCACCCCCCTCAGCGGCAGCTGCAGCTGTGGGAGACAGAGGAGGAGGACGGGGCGGCGAGTGGCGGCGACGGGGCCGCAAGTGGCGGCGACGGGGCCGATAGGGGCGGCGACGGTGCCGCTAGGGCTGGCGACGGGGCAGATAGAGGCAGCGACGGGGCCGCTAGGGTCGGTGACGGGGACGCTGGCACCGGCGACAGGGTCGATAGGGGCGGCGACGGGGCTGATAAGGGCGGCGACGGGGCCGCAAAGGGGCCGCGAGGGGCCTGAGAGGTCGGCAACGGGGCCGGTGGCGGCAGCGATGGGGCTGATAGGGGCGGCGACAGGGCCCCTAGGGTCAGCGACGGGGCCGCTGGCGGCGGCGACGGGGCCGATAGGGGCGGCGATGGGGCCGCGAAGGGGCCGCGAGGGGCCTGAGAGGTCGGTGACGGGGCCACTGGCGGCGGCGACGGGGCCGATAGGGGCGGCGACGGGGCCGCGAAGGGGCTGCGAGGGGCCTGGAAGGGCGGCGACGGGCCGCGAAGGGGCCGCAAGGGGCCTGAAAGGGGCGGCAACGGGGCCGCGAAGGGGCCGCGAGGGGCCAAGAAGGGCGGCGACGAGCCGCGAGGGGTGGCGACGGGGCCACTAAGGGTCGCGCGAGGGGCACGCCACGGGGCGTGCAGAGCACAGAGTAGCAGTGGAAGCAATTAGGTGGGCCCACAGGCCAGGAGCGTAGATGCTCTGATAGCATGTGAAGAAACGAGGAATGAAGAAGAGAGAGGGGTTCACTAGCAAACATTGGGATGCATATAGCAAACCCTAAAAGGGTTGTACTCACTATAGAGTACCCCATTGCAGACTTGTGAAACATAATATTCTGACAGTATCTTGCCCGGAAAGGCGTTCAAGGTTTCCCTAAGAAAGGCTATGGGACTTATTATACCACGTGAGTGGTTATAACCTTTGCGGTTTACGTTGTTTTAGAGACGCGGCGTCACCAATGTTGTATGCCTTGTATTCTGACAGGTACGGCTTCCTTAAAATGACGCTGTCTCTGGCAACCTGGCTACAGACGACCCAGCTGAAGCATATCCTCACAAGCCCCTTCATCGGCCTCGCCATCGACGAAAGCACAGACCGCGTCCGGGGGAAACACCTTATTCTTTACGCCACCTTCGTTCGGGATTCTGACGTGGTGTCAGAGTTCATGCAGTTGATCACCGTTGAGAAAGCTGACGCCTTGACCCTCTTGAGTCTTCTACTATCTCACTTGCAGGCCGTGGGTGTTGATCTGCAGAGGATTTCGGGCATCAGCACCGACGGTGCGTCGGTGATGATGGGCAGTACTGCCGGACTGGTGGTTCGCCTGCGACAGCGGATTCCCGACCTCGTCTCGTGTCACTGCATCGCCCACAGGTTAGTGCCGCTTTGCATTTACCGCGTTCATTGGATTTTTTCTGCTCGGTGTACTAATTCTTTTTATTTCGTTTAATGCAGGGAAGCCCTTGCCGCTAAGGATGCGGCGGAAGATCTACCAGTCTTCAACATGGTAGACAATCTAATCCGTGTGGTGTCGGACCTGCTGGGCCGTTCCGGCCCGAAACACCAGCGCTTCATGGACCTCCAAAAGCTCTTCATTGAGACGAGCCTGGAGATCCAGGGGATACATAGCGTCCAGTGGCTCTCTCGGGGGGATGCGTTGCTTCGCATCCTAGCAGTGTGGCCTGTTGTCATTGTGTTCCTGCAAGAGTTTCATTCCGCAATGTTTTTGCTCGCCACTTCTTACCGTTTCCACTTCTTCATGTACTTTCTTGCGGATGTTCTTGAGCAGTTGAACATTCTGAACAGGGCATTCCAACAGCGCCAGGTATGTTTGAGTGTGTATTTCCATGCCTTCGCTTGTTATTACTTGTTTGTACACGCCGCTGACAGTCTTCCCTTTCTGACCGATGCCTGCAGCTGGACCTTGTCTCGCTGCACGATCAGATCAAGCGCGCGACAACACATATCGAGAGCGGATATGTGGATTGTGGGGACGACTTTGGTGGAGGCTTCAGTCGCTGGCTGTCGCCCTTCATCGAGCGTTACGGCCCCGGAAAGGACCGTGAGGTGACAGTGGAGGGGCCCGACTCCGATGGGCGACCAGCAACATTCAAGTTCACGCTCCACTAGGACAAGGTCAAAGGCTACGAAGGCCCGTGTGATCACGACGCCTGTGTGGAGGCCTGCACCGACTTCACCGAGCGCATCGTGGCGAACCTGGAGAGCCGGCTGAGTAACTTGGACTCGTTGTCGGGAGTCCGACTGTTCCTGCCGGATGAGTGGCCGAAGAGCAAGTTGGAGCGTCAAGCACGATGCGTTGAGTGGTTGCAGTCGCTGATGACGCTGTTCAAGGCAGAGCAGGCAGAAGACATACTGCTAGGTGGAGTTGTGTTTCAATGCCATCGTATTGTTTCTCTTTACAGCCAATACACCTCCTTCCCGTTTGCTCAAGTCATCACTAAGCCCCGTCTTGCATAGTTTCCTCCCCCTCCACTTGTTGCCATGCCAGGTATCAAGAAGCGGCAGGCCCACAAAGAGTTGCGACTGTTCTGCTCCATCCGTGCCTCTGCACCGAATTGGGAGAGGTCTTTCCACGATGGCCTCACGGCGATTTTGAAGACTCCTGACTGGCGGGAGAGTTACCCCAACCTGGTGCTGTTGTGGGTAGCAGTGGTGTCAGAATCCCAACCACTAGACCATTGGGATAAAAGGGCTTGTTTCAGTAGCGGGTCAGTGCGCCCATAACCCCCCAGGCAAACGTGCCTGTAACCCCCCCTTGGATCGATCGGGGATCTCACATTGTAGCTCTACTGACACCCCCCCACACTGGGAGGCCCAGGGCTGAGCACAGTGGCAACGACCAACATGTGCATAAACCGGGATTCGAACCCGAGATTGCTCTGATACCATGTCAAAATCCCAACCACTAGACCATTGGGATGAAAGGGCTTGTTTCAGTAGCGGGTCAGTGCACCCATAACCCCCCAGGCGAACGCGCTTGTAACCCCCCCTTGGATCGATCGGGGATCTCACAGTGTAGCTCTACTGACAAGTGGCGGTGATTCCTCTTAGCACTGTGGAGCGCGAAAGGGGCTTCTCTCGCCAGAATGTGATCAAGTCCTGGCAGTGGAGTAGCCTCAAAGATGCACGGCTAGGAGACCTGATGTGCATGTCTCTGATGCCGTACGAGCCACGGTTCGACGATGTGGTCGACATTTGGAGAGGCTACAAAAAGAGGAAGCCGTTCTCTAATGCCCCTATTTCCACCCAAGGGGAAACCAGCAAGAAGGGTAGAGCGACAGCTATGGAAGTAGATGAACCCCATGCTGTAGAAGATGTAGGCTCTAGTGATAGTGAGGATGAAGAAGATGATGAGGATGATGATGATCTTGATAGTTAATTGTAATTCTTACAAGATATGAGTGGATCAGACTTCTCCGCAAAACGACGATGATCGTTCAGCTTTTTTTCTCCTAGACACCCTGGAAAATCAGTTTTTTTTTTTACCAACTCCACTGACCAGTCAGCCATAAATCCATTCCTAAGGATGACTAGTCAGCCTACGCGAAAACGAATCTGAGGGCCTGGTATGGGATAATATATATTTCATGCTTATAATTGTGTGTGAATGTTGAGTCATGATATCGAGTGTGTGTGTGTTGAGTCAATAGCGAGTTATCGCTAGACACGTGTTACGCGGTCGTTTGTGTCTCGCGCGCGGTTTTTATTTTGTCGTGCGCAGCTTCTATTTTGTCCTGTGTCGAACGTTCAGCGTGTCGCAGATGTGTGCAGCAGACCCATGAAGAAGTCAAGGATGAGTTTGTGATGAAGAACCGGAGCCTTTGTGTCAAGCCTCAAGTGATTTCGAAGCTCGCCAAAAAAGGGTACACATCAAGATGTTGAAGATAGTTACATTACAATGAGTAGTGTAACATTTAGGTTGGTGTAGACCCTTGTGGAGGGTAGTTTCGAAACCTTTCTTGGTTGGGGACAGTGTGGCACTGTTCCACATCACTGGACCTCGGCTCTTGGGGTTTGTAGGAGCTGGGAGTCATTCTCAACTCGTAACTCTTCCTATCTTGTGTTCTAAGACCATAGGGGCTGCCATAGTGCCGTTCGTTTCAAACTGACGCTGTGCCGTCAATACTTGGTGAAATCGTGCGATCTAAATTGCCTGTTGTAAGCGACAGTAAGACGCTCCAGAACGCTATGAACGTTTAAAGCCGCTGTGCAGAAATCAGACTGTGCACTCTATCTTTCGTTTTAGGCACATTGAAGCCTACTGTGACTATAACACTCTATGCTAAAAAAGAAAAAGGAAAGGGCTAGGGGGGCCAGAACGGAAGGGGTCCCCAAGCAACAAGGAAGAGCGGAGGTCTGGGTGGATAGAAGGGGTTCCGTTGTGGTCGAAGACGAGGAAACGAAGTCGTGTGGCCAGCCTAATAAGAGCGGCTGAGCGTAGTTTTTTCAATGATTGTTTCTTCTTGCGCCATAAGAAAATTTTGAAAGCAATGAGGAACTTTGCCAGTATGAGCTGGAGGATCTCAAACTGGGAGAGGGCGAATCTTGGAACTTGTGCTCACATCGTGCGTTCCAAATATCCTTTGTAGATGCCCCAACTAGAAGGCTCCAGAGGGCCACCTGGCCAGCTCTGGAGGCGAGCGGGAAGAGCGGGAGCTCATGAGGAGGAGAGCAGTGGAGGTGACGATGAGCGACGGAGGAAAGAGCGGAAATTACTGCAGGGGCCACCCCACACTCGTAGAAAATGTAGGTTATAGTCTCTGTGGGTGCAGCAAGGCTGAGTGAACAGATCCCTTGGTTTGCGGCGAAGTTGAAGCGCGAACCCAAAGGAAGAGCGAGAGAGTAGAATCGGTACAAGAGAGACCAAGAGTGACGACAGAGGGGAGAAGGCCGTGACTTGGAGAGCAAGAGTGGGGGAGGTATCGGAGTCTTCTTTAGGGATGAAGCACTCCCCAAGGGCTGCCAAGGGGGGAGGGTGGGAGCGAAGGGCTGACCACCAGGGCTTGGGGATGGCACAGATGAGTTCTTGCCAGACTCTTCGTCTAAAGGAGGAGTTGGCTAGGGGAAACAATGAGGTGAAATGTTTGAAGGAGACCACACCAAGCGAGTGAAAGATCAAGTGGCCAACGCGAACTTGCATGGATAGGAGGAAGCGTTCACATGTGAGAATTCCGAAGGGCTTCCCGTCCGATTTGAGAATAAAACGGTTGAAGGCGGTGGGCTCAACCATTATACACATAAAAACAAGGCGAGGTGGGGCAATGTTCGGGGTGATCTCTATCAATGCGTGTAGTTCAACGAGTGCTCTAATCGGGATTACCGTTGGCAGAATGACTGATTGAAGGATGGCAGGGTGTGCTAGGAGACAGAGTGTGCCAAAAGGGAGGCAGACGGCGGCTCTCGCTACCTCCTCTGATGGTGAGGCGCCGAGGCGGCGGAACACGCGATGAGCGGCTAGAGCGCGAATTTGGTTGGAAGGGGCGATCGCTCCAAGGCCTCCATGGCGAGTAGAATTATACAGGAGTGGATTAGGGATGAGACAAACCGCAAGGCCGTGTTCCTTGAAACGAGAAGAAAATAGAATGTTCCCAACCAAGACATCTAGAAATTTGATAATGTCGGGGGAGGGGGGTTGAAAGCGGCCGATGAAGGAGATAATAGAGTTTAAGAAGACCGACGCAAGTGACTTGCGGCAGGTAGCTGTGGCACGAAGGGCGGCAAGAAACTTAGCCATGCGCTGAACGCGAGAGAGAGTCGTGGACCAGGTAGTGGTGCCTGGTTGTGCACGTTCGATGTAGATGCCAAGAATGTGTTTTGCCTCTTGGGGAGTGCGAAAAGGAATGGGGCCAGCCAGGATGATTTGTTCCGGGGCAATGTAAAATGGGATAGTTGAACATTTGTTCCAGTTGGGGTGTTCTCCAGAGACTGCACCGAAGGTCAAGGGGTGTATAAGTGTGGTCCCGAGCTCCCTAACGGAGGAGAGGAAGATAGTGATATCGTCAGCATAGCAGGCCATAAGATGGCGCTGCGTCGTGGAGAGGGGGAAACCTAGGAGGAAAAGCGATAGGCAGCGCTGTAGGATTTCGATGACACACACAAAGAGGAGGGGGGCGAGAGGGCATCCTTGACAGACCCCGGTTCGGACAGGGAAGGTGGGTCCAGCAAGGTTGTTAACGGAGATGCAGGTGGAGGTGTTAGTGTGCATGAGGCGTGTTGGTGCAACCCTACGGTTTGCACTCGGCTTGTTGTCCGTGTGCGTGCATGCGTGTGTGCATGGAATGGTATGAGGGCATGGGATAATATATATATATCATGCTCATAATAATGTATGAATGTTGAGTCATGATGTCGAATGTGTGTGTGTCGAGTCAATAGGGAATCATCACTAGTCGCGTGTAACGCGGTCATTTTGCGTGTCCCGCACGGTTTCTATTTTGTTGTGCGCGGTTTCTATTTTGTCGCTTGTTGAACGTTCCGCGTGTCGCAGGTGTGTGTAGCAGACCCATCAAGAACTGAAGGATGAGTTTGTGATGAAGAACCCGAGCCTTGGTGTCAAGACTCAAGTGATCGCGAAGCCCGCGAAAAGGGTACACCTCAAGATATTGAAGATAGTTACATTACTTTGTGTAGTGTAACATTTCAGTTGGTGTAGGCCCTAGTGAAGGGTAGTTTCGAGACCATTCGTGGTTGGGGACAGTGTGGCACTGTTTCATATGACTGTACCTCGACTTTTGGGGTTTGTAGGAGCTGGGAGTCATTCCCAACTCGTAACTCTTCCTCTTCCTATCTTGTGTTCTAAGACTATAGTGGCTGCCATAGTGCCGTTCGTTCAAACCAACGCTGTGTCGTCAATACCTGATAAAATCGTTCGATCTAAATTGCCCATTGTAGGTGACTCTAAGACGCTTCAGATCCAAGTTGAATCAGGTCATTTCAAGGTGTGACCAGAACGCTATGAACGTTTAAAGCCGCTGTTACGAAATCCGACTGTGCACTGTATCTTTCGTTTTAGGCACATTTGAGCCTACTATGACTATAACAAGGCGAACCCAGGCCATGAACTGCTCTGGAAGTCCCCCCATGGCAAGCGCTTGGAAGAGGAAGGACGGGTCAACCAAGTCATAGGCCTTGCTGAAGTCAACAGTTAAGGCGAGCAGGGGGGTTTTGTGGTTGTGCTCCCGTCGAATCTGTCAAGTGTATCGTTTCCGTATGTGTTCACTACTTGCTAGTTCTCGGGGAGAATTGGCAAGAGTTTCAATAGGAAAGGTTAACAACAATGATACAATAAATTTGGCAAGACAAGACTACATCAGAGCTAGCATGCAAGTAGGGCGACTGCTAGGGCAGCACGGTCGACCGTGTTTCAGTACGACTTGGTCGACCGCGCTAGCAGTGCAAAGTCGCGGCCGGCCAACAATGCAAGTCGACGACATGCCAACGCTGCAGCAAGCCAGCTGCACAGCGTTGCACCCGCAGAACAGGAGATCACCTGCTTTGCAAGAAATCGTAAATGATTGGTGTGCTGTGCCTTGTCACCTGCACATCGCACACACCAAATCAACCTCGTGCTAACGACAGCTCCTAATCAGCCACGTCGACCTCGAGATACCACACCGAGGTCGGCCTCGCCAAAACCACATGGGCGACTATCGCGTGCCTCCGCAAAAACCTATCGCCCAGGTAACCTGGTCAACTTGGCAACCACCTCATCGACAAGCTTCTCCTTGTGCGCGTCGACCTCCTAAGTCGATGACCACCTTTGGTCAACCATACAAGGTCGACTTCACCTTTGGTCGACCAGCTCGAGGTCGACCATCCTCCTGGTCGACCAACTCCAAGTCGACCAGTACATCTGTTAGCCGACCACCCAAGTTGGCTTCCCCAAGTCCGCGTCACCAAGTCGACGCCCTTCACAAGTCGACCGCCCAAATCGACCTCCCAAAGTTGGCGCCCTTGCAATGGCCCCCGTGCAGGTCAATCAGCCTTGTCGACCAGCTCACCCATTGCTACAGATCGGCTACAACCCCCGCTCACCCGACCATGAAGTCGGCTCCGCCCAAGTGAGGATGGGGCCAATCACTACTCCCGTTGACACTCCCCTACCGCGTTCACGATTGGGTTCCTAGCCCACACGTCAACACTGCTCGGAAAACAGCTCAGCAACGTGCAGACAACACATAGCACGCCGGTCACCACCACACCAGCCATGCAAGAGGGCATGGCACCTACTACTGCACATCCCTGACATCGTTGCCCACGTCGGCTAGGCTGATTGCAACGGAGCACCGGTTGAAGGCCGGATAGTGCAGCGCCTTCGTCAGGAAGTTGGCCGGCTGCTCAGCGATCGGGATCTACTTGAGCGAAAACTTCTCGCGCTTCACCATGTACTGCAGCCAGGCCTATCGCCGCTCCATGTGCTTGAGGTTGCCCGTCAACCCAATGCCCTTGGCGACTGTGATGACGGACTTGTTGTCCACCCAAAGGACAGTCGGCTTCCCGGCGTCCAGGTGCCGGAAGTCTGCAAGAAGGAAACGAAGTCGACGTTTCTCGTTGCCGGCTTCTGTTGCCACCACATGCTATGACTCGGATGATGACACCGTTGCGCACTTGATGCACTAGCTTGACCAGGAGAGTGCGGCCCCTCCGTAGACGAACACGTAGCCGCCCGTGCTCGTCTGGTTCTGCTTGTCAACAGCATTATTGGCGTCCACGTAGCCGACCAGCTTCAGCGACTCTGGTACACCGCCAAACTCTAGGGCGGTGTCATGCATGTTGGCAAAGTAGGCAAGGCAGTGGTCGGCCTCGCGCCAGTGCTGGTCACTCCTCACCGTGAAGCCACTACCCAACTTGCTGTAGGCAAAGGCGATGTCCGGCCTCGTTGTCGTCGCCGCGAAGTGCAGCGAATCGACCTTCTGCCGATACTCCACCTAGCGCTCCTAGGCCTCCTCATCATCGAGCATCACCTCGGCATAGGCGTCGACCACAACTGGCGTCTTCGGGGTGCGTCCGGTCTGCTCCTCATCCAGGAACCACCTACACACCTTATCGGTGTAGCCCTGCTGATGCAGCCATAGCTTCCTCGCCGACCTGCCGCGCACGATCTCCAGCCCGAGGTACTTCTGCACCGGTGAAAACTCCGCAGCTCGAAGGCGACCTCAAGCAGCTCCTTCAGCATCGCTGCACTACTGTTGGCAGCGAGCAGGTCGTCGACGTAGACTAGTACCCAGCAGGCCACGCCATCCCCACCCTTGAAATAAATCATCGTGTCCACCTGGCTCTTCTTCCAGCCAGCGCCCAGTAGCACACTATCGAGAGCTCTATACCACAGCAGCGGTGTCTGCTTCAGCCCATAGAGGCTCTTCATCAGCTTGCACACCCGGCCGATCCCGTCGTTGAAGTAGTCCGGCTTGTACATGTACAGCACCCGGTCAAGCTTGCTTTGCAGGAAGGTGTTCTTCATATCCATTTGCATCAGGTTGAGGTCGTGGATGGTGACGATGCTGAGGAAGATCCTCAGCGTGACGTAGCTGCTCATTTGTGAGGATCTAGTATCGATCCCAGAAAAGAGAGTTTGAATTGAATGATTCACCTAGGTACAACACGAGGCTATATATAGTCTCGACAAAAAAAATGTTTACTAGGTGTTAGGCGAATGTTCTGAGGGTCGTGAAGCGTCTCGAACAGAACCTTCCCAAACTCAATAGAAAGCAATTTGGTGGCAACCGAAAAGGCTTGAGTTCGGTACGCGTAACCTGGTTCCGTGCTCTAACTATAATAACATATAGGAATGCACCTAGCCTATGAAATCAAGCATATCAATGCATGATAAAATTAACCCAAGCTAGTAATCGCATAATAAAGTCTAGGCAAGATAACAAAGCCAGCATAAGTTGTCGTACTCTCACACGTCCCCCCCTCAAAACTGGGTGGCGTGAGATACACCCTGCTTGACAAGATAGTCCTTGAGAGCATGGCGTGCGTTTCCCATAACAGCTTTTGCAACCCAACTGTCCTCAGTGGGGTCGTATCCACTCTAGCGTATCAGCAACTCGAGGGTCTTCTTGTCGCGGGGCCGATGATTGAGAACGCACTCGATCTCGTACTCTGGTTCATACTGTATGAGAACAGGTGGTGGTGGTGGTGGCTGCCGTCCTTGGAACTGTATGCTGGGGTCCTTGTAGGGTTTTAGTAGCTGCACATGGAAAGCGTAGTGAAGCTTCCATGTATCTGGTAAGCGCAAGCGGGATGTAACTGGTGTCACCTATGCCTCAACGACAAAAGGACCAGAGAAGCGAGGCCGGAGTTTGGATGGTAGGTGAGACAGGTTCAAGTTGCGCGTGTTACAAAGCACCTGATTTCCGATTGCTACTGAGTGATCTCGTCGCTTGTGGTCAGCATACTGCTTCTGGGAGTTCTGCATCGTGGTGAGACGTCGCTGAGTCTTCTCCCATAGCTATCGCATGGTGGTGACGAAGTCGTGTGCGGCTTGGACATGTGCCATTGTGGTTGGCTGCTGGGGTGTGAGTGGATCCCGTCCGTAACACATGAAGAAAGGAGTTTTCCCAGTGGCCGCATGTGACACATTGGTGTAAGCGAACTCTAGGGCCGGTAACGGTGTGTCCCAGTGGCTAATGTTGTCTTTGCAAGCTGTGCGCAGTAACTATTCAACCACTTGGTTGAGTCGCTCCATCTGTCTGTCAGTCTGGGGATGGTATGCTGAAGAAATCGCAACCTTAGTCCCCAACAGTCCCATCAGCTCCTTTCTGAACATACTCGTGATTTTGGGGTCTTTGTCTGAGATGAGTGTAGCGGGAATGCCGTGGATGGTGATGATGTGGTCGAAGAAGAGTTGAGCAGTTGCTTCAGCTGTAGCTGTGGCGCTGGTCGGGATAAAGTGACCCATTTTGGAGAACTTATCGATCACTACGAGGATGGAATCATGCCTTCGTGAGGTCGAAGGTATTCCCGTGATGAAGTCGGGGCTAACGATATGTTGGAGACTAAGGTCGGAGTCTACGAAGATTAGGGGCCTAAATTTCTCAAAATCGTCGGGCCTAGTTTCTGGACAGAAAAGTCGAGTTCACAAGAAACACCGTCGACAAAATGCTCACAGCCAAAACTTCACGAAAATCAGATATGTTGTAGCCTTGGTTCGTGGCTACAATTCTCAATTCGAATCATACAATAAGGTGAAGTATTTCTTGAGAAATGAATTTCGGCGCACTAGGGGGTATGCTGCCATAGAATATTAACTCGAACACAATTAACTCTTAAGTTCACACAAGAAAGTTGGAGTAGCTAGAAACCAGGTAGGAGGGGATGAGGAGGACGAGAGGGAAGGTCTCAAGGGAGTCCCCAACCAAGGAAACCCCATGCCACACAATTCCCCTCTCTCTAGGCAACCCCAACTTTGACCTTTGTCACTATCCCAACCTCCACAATCCACCTCACCCAAGTTGGCCACACTTGCCAACCCAATTTGGTTTCTCCAAACCACTTGGCAGCATCTACAGTCATGTTGACGAATTTCACAACCCCCAAAATTCTGTACCTCATATTGAGTTACTCAACAAACTTCCAAAGTCGTCGCATCCCAATCAAAACTTAGAACGAACATAACTTCGTCGCTCTTGCTCCGATCGCGACAATTTTTTGTTCGTCGGAAAGCTCTTGAGCAGAGAAGTCACTCCAGATATCTGCTCAAGCCAAATAACATTCACACATACTCAGAGAATCCAAACCACACCAAACACAAATTCTTGCACACACTCACACCACACATGCAATGCACGAACAAACGATGGGAGGCAGACAGACGTGAATGCAAATGATAGCATCACATAACACGACCTGCCATGGCTGCTCCGGTACGTGTAGAGGCTGAAGTAACCCTCCTTTTTTCTGCTTGCTACTCTTCATCCGTTGGTACGTGTCGCATGAGGTGACGAGGTGCTGCACGTCTGCTGCCATCCCGGGCGCCTCGACGGGCGACGCACGGGTCCCCGAGGACGCCACGACGGACGACGGGGGGGGGGGGGGGGGAGGGGGAGCGCGCGGGTCCCGGAGGGCGCCACGACGGACGACGGGGGGGGGGGGGGGGGGGGGGGTAGCGCACGGATCCCTGAGGGCGCCGCAACTAACGACGGGGGGGGGGAGCCCGCGGGTCCCTCGGAGCGCCACGACGGACGACGAGAGGGAGCGCGCGGGACGGAGCACGAAACCGCCGCGCGCTCCCAGGGCGCACAGCGGGCAGAAAATCGCCCCGCGCCCCGAGCGCGTGGCGGGAAGAAAATTCAAACATCGCGCGCCACGGGGCGTGCGACACACAGTAGGGCAGTGGAAGCAAGTGGGCCCACATTCCAAGACCATAATCGCTCTGATTGCATGTCGAAATTAGTTAGAATGCAGGAGCCATAGCTAGGGTTTAGCAAGCTAGGCAAGAGAGAATAGGCAAAAGAGGAGTTGCACTAGTAAGCAGGGCAGTACATATAGCAAACCTTAATCGGGTTGTACTCACTATAGAGTACCCCACTGCAGACTAGACAAATGACACATTCTGACAAATGTGACTCACTAGGTGCCCTTAACAGCACATACTCATTGGATGCGCACCCTGTGTGTGAGTCGAAAGCAAAGAAATTGAATTTGGAATTCGACTATTTGGTAAAGAGAAATTCGTTTCACTATTTGGAAATTTTTTTTAAAAGTTCACATGCTCTTCTAGGGGGTGCGCTTATAGTCAAATTCCAGCCATAGGCGCAGTGCTCCAAATAGAAGCACATGCGCTTACGTCCGGGGCCATACGGTACTACAAACTGCGCAATTTTACCACTACTTCGACAATTCCTACTCATGTCTGGTGACAGACATCGAAGACGCCAAGGCCCAGAACTACACAGATTCACGCATGGCGTACAACATGCTCTTGCGAAATATGACGCCCGCAAAGCAACTCGTCATCCGTTTCTTCAAGGAAAAATTGGCTCCGGCACTGGAAGCTTGGAGGTGCCTTATGAAGCTATACCAGCCGAAGGATTCGGTATCATTAAGCATGCTCCTGCAGCAACCGATGACGATTAAGATGGGGCATATGGAGAAAGCGAATGCATCCATTAATAGCCATCGAAGCATATGCTACGGAGATAACTACTAGAACGGGAGCTACACTGCGGGCTAGGCACGGGTGCTCGTGTGACCTTTGCGTTCGTTGGTCCTTCGTCGTTTTCCTAGTGCACACACTGCTTGCTAGTTCATGGGGCAAATTGGCAAGAGTTTGACTAGAGAAAGGTGACAACAATGGTAAAATGAAGTTGGCATGGCAAGACAATATCAGAGCTAGCATTCAGATCGGTCGACTGCCAGCGCAGCATGGTCGACCGCGTTTCAGCACGACTTGGTCGACCGCGCTCCAGCAGTGCAAAGTCGACGGCATGCCAACGCTGCAGGTCGATGACATGCCAGCGTAGCTCCCATAGTACAGCATCGCACCAGCTTCGCAGGTGCTCGCAGATGATTGGCGCGCTGAGCCTTATCACCTGCACAACGCACATTCCAAGTTAACATGGCGCTGATGACTGCATCTGATCAGCCATGTCGACCTCGGGATACCACCACCGAGGTCGGACTCGCCAACTTCGCCTGGGCAACCGTCGCACTCCTCCGCAGAACCTCGTCACCCAGGTAACCTTTTCAACCGGGCAACCACGTCAATCAGTTGCTACCGTATGTGCCCGTCGACCTCCCAAGTCGATAACCACCTCCAAGTGGACCTCACCAGGTTGACCACACCCCTGGTCGACCAGCACTAGGTCAATGTTACTCCTAGTCGACCTGCTCCACGTCGACCAGCACTCCTAGTCGACCAGCTCCATGTCGACTAGCGTATTTGTCAGCCGACCACCCAAGTCGGCTACCCGAAGTCGGCATCACCAAGTTGACGCCCTGCTACTCGACGCCCAGCTGCTCAGCATCCTGAATCGAGGTCAACGTCAGCCCCTCCTCCGTTGACCACCAGGTAGACATCACACCTGGTCGACCAACAACCAAGTCGACCAGTAGGCTTGGTCGACCAACCATCAACCTGCAGTCCTATCAACCGACCAATCAAGCTGGCTGCCCCAGGATGGCGTCACCAAGTCGATGCCCTCCACAGGTTGACTTCCCAGTTTGACCTTCCTGTAGTTGGCGCCACCCTGAAGTCGGCGCCCGTGCAATGGCCCCCATGCTGGTCGACCTCATCCTCAACCAGCTCGCCCACCGCACCAGCCATGCAAGAGGGCATGGCACCTACTGCTGCACGTTGTCATCTTCGTCGCCCACGTCGGCCAAGCGCACCTGGCCGATGGCAACGGAGCACCGGTTGAAGTCCAGATAGTGCAGCGCCTTCGTCAGGAAGTCGGCGGGATGCTCAGTGGTCGGGATGCACCTCAGTGAGAACTTCCTGCGCTTCACCATGTGCTGCAGCCAGGCCTGTCGCCGCTCCGTGTATTTGAGGTTGCCCGTCAACCCCATGCCCTCGACGACCGTGATGGCCGACTTCTTGTCCACCCAAAGGACCGTCAGATTCCAGGCATCCAGCTGCCGGAATTCTGCTAGAAGGAAGCGCAGGCGGCGTCCCTCCTTGCACGCTTCAGTGGCCGCGACATACTTTGACTCAGTCGACGACACCGACGCGCACTTAATGCTCTAGCTCGGCCAGAAGACTGCGGCCCCTCCGTAAACGAACACATAGCCACCCGTGCTCGTCCGGCTCTGCTTTTCACTGGCGTCTTCGGCGTCCACGTAGCCAACCAGCTCCAGCGACTTAGGTCCACCGCCGAACTCCAGGGCGGTGTCACGCGTGCTGGTGAGGTAGGCGAGGCAGCGGTCGACCTCGTGCCAGTGCTGGTCGCTCCTCACCATGAGGCCGCTCCCCAGCTTGCTGCATGCAAAGGCGATGTCCGGCCTCGTCGTCGTCGCCGCGAACTGCAGTGAGCTGACCGTGCTCATCTGGCTCTGTTTGTCATTGGCGTGGTCGCCGGTTCCATCGTTCAAGTAGTCCGGCTGGGACATGTACAGCACCCGGTCAAGCTTGCTCTTCAGGAAGGCGTTCTTCATGTCGAGCTGCATCAGGTTGAGGTTGAGGACGTAGCTACCCACCGGCGCGAACGTCTCATCATAGTCGGCACCATATACCTGGGTGAAACCCTTCACCACCAGCTTCGTTTTCTCGCACTCAACGGTGTCGTCGACGTGGTACTTTGTCGTCAACACCCACTGGTTCTTCACGATGTTCACTCCTGGCAGACGCTCGACCAGCTCCCAAGTGCCTATGTTGATGAGGCTGCGGATCTCCTCCTCCATGGCGGCCTTCACCGCCGGGCCTTTCTAGCTTGCCAATGCCTCCTTCACCGTCATCGTCGAGATGTCCCAACGGTGCTCGGGGTCGGCATGCAGGTCAGGGTAAAGCTCCAGAAACTCCTCATCCTCTTCGGCGTCGTCATGCGCCAGGTCGTCGTTGTCAACGTCATACATCGTGGTGAAGGCAGCGAGGACGAAGAAGTCGGGCGGCCTCCGGATTCGACCTGACTTCCGGGGTTCAGGCCGAACCTCCACCACGTCGCTGTAGGTGGACTTCTCCCCTTCGTCACTGGCCCTGCAAGGCGCTACTCTGACAGCAGAGAGCAATATCAGAAGCTGCCCTTTTCCGCCACCCTTCTCATTGAGCAACGGGACATGGGCTCAAGCAAGACAAATTCTGCGCCACGACGAGAGCGCCTCGCATTCCAGGCTGACAATAATGAAGAGCGACGGCAACGAAGGCGCCACTACTACAAGATTTGCAAGACCTTCAATCACTCTACCAAGCAATGCACATGCTGCTCCAACACACACCAACCAAACACCACTCACCCGAACAACTTGGTCGGCCGACAGTACGCATGCCAAGCTCATTCAACTCTCCATCCACCTGCGCAGCAGCAACAGCCTCAAACAAAACAAACAGAAGGAGCAATATGGCGATGCGCCACACAAGGGGGACGCGTCGTGCCTTCAAACACTCACCCACGCCCGATCCAGAAGATGAGCATGAACCAACACAACCGGAACCCAGCAATAATCCGCTCACCTTTGAGCACGTCTACAACAACGATGAAGAACGAGACTAGAACCCGCTGATTACACGGATTGAGAGCCCCCTGCACTTCTACAACCCAAGACCAGTGGCAACAGACTGGAATGAGCGCGCATAATTCCTAAAGTTCGACACACCTCACATCGTTACGCCGCTACTCGCTTGGCTATCCCGCGGCAACAACAACAATTACAACACCTAGCACATGGACAGTTGCTGTGGGCTGGTGGGATTACTGCGTTACGTCTCAAGTTTCGTCGCCACCCCCATGGTCAGTTACATCACTGTGGCAATGCGCCGCACAAGGGGGACACGTTGCCTCTTCAAACACTCACCCACGCCCGATTCGAAGATGAGTATGAGCTGATACAATCGGAACACAACAACAACCCATTCACTCTTGATCAAGACTACAACGATGTCAAAAAACAAGACTGAAGCCTGCCAATTTCATTGGTTGAGAGCCCCCCGCACCGCTACGACTCAAGACCAGTGCCAACAGACTGAACGAGCGCGCAAAATTTCTAAAGATTGACACAGCTTACATCGTCACGCCGCGACTCGCTTCGCTCTTCTGCGGCAACAACAACAAATACAGCACTTGGTACCTAGATAATTGCTGCGGGCAGCACATGGTGGGATCACGGCGTTACATCTCAAATGCCGCCGCCACCCCCACGGTCACTTATATCACCGTGGCGAACAACGAGAATCTACGGACAAGCGCACAATGAATTGTCGTGCTCAAAGCGCACGACAGAAGCACACGCATCACCTTCAACGATTTGGTTATTGTTCAAGACCTGCGCTTCAACCTCGTTCCCATGGCCCAACTCGTCGACTGGAGCCGAACTCCGCATTGACCCAATAGTGACAAGACTCTACAAGAAGTCTACATAGCAGTCGTCATATTATTCTCATCAATTTGTACATGGCACACAATATATAAATGAATAGCAAGAACAAGCAACACATACTATCTAAGCGTCCTAGGGGTGCGGTGGGCACGAAATCAAACTGAGATGGATGAAATGAGACTAGGTGGCAGGTCTGTGGACCTGCCGAGGGATAAGAGGGGAATGAATTTTTATTGCATTCCCCCTTTTCCGAATCTTGTCACCATCATTCAATATAGATTTATTTCTAAATTATTCATATTGTGACAAGACTCTACAAGGAGTCTGCAATGCAGTCGTCATAGGGCAAACTAAACATCATGGCAACGGACGGTGGCGGACCCGGCTGATGGTGGCTGCATAACGTGCGGTAGCGCTCTGCCGAACCAGGTCTTGCATGAGCCGGGATGCGCAAATTAACTCCGAGTCAAGTTGAGTGATGTACATCTCCTTTGCACGATTGCTGCGCCACCGCCCAAGTAACTTGAAAAGGCGGTTGGGAACAACAGCATCAACAGCGAGGGTGGCCACCGTATTGCAAAAGAGTGCGTCCCGAGGGTGGTAGGATCCAAACCGACACGAATAAAGGCCTCGCGACACCAGTTCCGCTCAGTAGTGTAAGACGAGGATGAGTCCGACGGTGACGTCCCAAAACCAGACCGAAAGATGCAAATGAGGGAGCCCGTGGACGCACGAGAGAATCCCGCCAAGAAGAGAAATTCCTTAATGCGAGCAACGGGACAGTGGCGAGCCTCCTACGTTGCAACAGGAACCCAACCCCGGCACCACTTTTATCAGTCTTGGATCGGGGAACGAAGAGCCACATGCAGTCAGCATCGAATTCGATGTGATGCCACTAAAGGGCGATGAGGTTGGAGAAGCGCAAGAAGGCAGAGAACATGAGGAGTGGAATGAGCCCTTTTTGAAAGGTAACAGGGTCGCGCGAGAAGTAGACATCGCACATGTCATAGATCTTGGAGGGGGGCACAGGATCCTTTGCCCGGTTGGGGCGGGCATACGTGCGTTGGGCGTAATCCTTGACATGCGAAGAAAGTGGTCCCTTGATAGGGGATGGCGCGCCTAGGAGCCAGTGAGCGCAGGAGATGGCGGAACAGATGGAACGAATGACTGATAGCGTCACACCCAATCGGATCAATTGCAAGAGGAAGAGGGTTGTGGTGAGATCATTGGCCGGAAGCGATTGGAGTGAGTGCTTTGAGCAAAAAGCACGGTACTGTCGCCCGTATGACTCGTACGTGCGAATGGTGGATTGGGCATGAAGATCCACCGTGAATGTCAGTAGGTCCACAAGAAGCCTACAAATATCCGATCCAGCCACGCAAGAATGATTTTATTATAGAGAAAAATCCATACGAAGAACAATGAGGGTCGAGTTAGGTAGCCCGGTTCCACTAAACACACCAATATCACTACCTAGTGCGAGACAAGAAGCACCTAGGGGAAGCACCAGATTGTCTAGTATGAAGGGGGCACATGAAGTACCGTCTAGGTATATAATGGGCCACCAGAAGGCACTAGGCCAGCAAGGGACAAAGAGCGTTAGCCTAGCGAGCGAGCGTCGTGCATGTGCGATAACCGCTGGGATCAATGATGGTGGCAGGAATGCGTGCGCATTCTCCAAATGCCAACTGATGGAGAAGGCATCTTGCGTCACTGGGTGGAAGACGAGCGTGCAAAAGCGGGGCAGTTGGTGGTTGGTGGATGACGCGAACAGGTCGATCGACAAGGCGAAACCAAGGAGAACGAAGCGAATAGTCATCACAGTGGATGACCTTGGACAGGTCATCAGCCTCCGTATTGAGCTCGCGAGGAATCCATTGAACCATTAAACAGATGCGATAGCTGACGCAGAGCTGGATGATCGCGCATTAGACAAGGGTAATCCCCATACGTCGAGAACCTCCCTTCTGCATGATGTAGTAGGCAGCTTCGCTGACACTACGCAGTAGAACATGTTGGTCGCGTATGCCCGGGGCAAAGGAGGTGAGTGCCGAGAGAATACCGGTGATTTCACGGAGTGTGCTAGAGGTAGCGGACAAGGAGTGGGGCATGGAAGCAGAGAGCGGTTGTAGCTTAGTTCTGAGATCAAAAAGTATTGCTCCCCAAGAAATGTCACTCGCGTCGACGTAGATGACCGCTTCATATGTGGGTGGGTTATGAAATCGAGAGCCGTTAAACCCGTCGGCGCGCGCCATCCAGAACTTGAGCTCGTTGACTGAGCTATTGGCAAGGAGAACTCGATGACCCCAAGCCAGGCATTCTGCTATCTGTGTGAGAAGATTATGAGAGAATGTGCGGGCCACAGTGCCGAGCGCGAGCGACTTGGATGCCAGCATGCCAGTAATGCGCGCGAGGCGACGAATTGGGATGAGACGTCTGTTAGAGCCCTCCACGTAAGTGAGACATGCATCTCTTCAAGAAGGCGAGTGCGTCGCTCCGGGTCGACCAAGAACGACAGGTCCCTGGTGTCCAACAGTAGGCCAAGAAACTTGAGGCGTTGCACTGGCTCGAGCTGTGATTGTATTGTGTTCAAATGGAAGCCAGCAGATCGAAGGTCTTCAAGAATGACTCTTTGAGAACGCAGCGCACTAGTATTGCTCGCGCTAATAAAGAGGATATTGTCAACGTAAGGGACAACTCGGATGCCATGGCTTCGCCACCACTTGGCAAGCCGCTTGATCAGTAGAGTGAATACAAAAGGTGTGGTCGCGAGTCCAAAGGAGAGCGAGCAAAACTGATATTCCACGCCGTGGAAAGAGAATCCAAGAAAATGCCAATAACGAGGGTGAATATCGACATGATGGTATCCGAATTTGAGGTCGATTGTGAATAACCAATCATCCTGCTGAACGAGGACGGGAATGCGGTTCAATCCCTCTTAGCGAAATTTAGACGTGCGCAAGAAACTGTTCACGTGCCTCAAGTCAAGGATGAGTCGCTTCTTGGTCGGTTGTACGACCACGTTCAGCGGACTGGAACATATTTTCTTGGCTACGAGCTTGGCAATTGCCTCTGTGGTGAAGTCGCTATGTTGTATCGCACCTGGGTGGTGAGGTGCACGGCGAGGTGCGGGCTCGGTGTTTGCCCATGGTAACTGATGACCACGCGAGATGATAGAAGAAATATTACTGCCGCCACACCATGTGGACCACCACGTAACGCGTTCGCGTAACCGACCGTGCATGTGAGCGTGTATTGGATGTGAAAGCACGAGGCACATTGGTGTGCCTAGAGGGTGGGTGGCAGCAATTAAATGCAAGAGAGATTAGTTGTGGTTTTGTTTTGTTTTTTTTGTATCAAGGGCTGACCCTGGGAGTGGGAGAGATGAGCCGACCAAGCTTGTGAAATAGTTGTAAATGATGTTCTAATCTTAAAAGCTTATGTCATTCAAAACATTTTTCGCATCCGTCGTACAAGACATTTCACTCAAGATATGCAAAATAGCCAATTAGACTATACGTACAAGCTGGTTCACCCCTTGCTCGCGTTGGGGGCATTGAGTAATACCATGGCCAGACTCGCGGTATAGGAAGCAGCGTCCATCCCCGTCGCGACGCCACTTGTTCCAAGAACGATCACCGTTACCCCTGCTGCAGTTATTCTGGTTGAACCGCTGGGGAAAGGAGGAGTTACGGTTGGGGCGACTCTTTCTCGTTGCAGCCACGATCTGAGCAGCAGATTTCACCGTCTTATCCTCAACCACCTCCCCGTACTTCATCTTTAAAGCCACATTTGCCACATTTGCCACATCAAACCCGCGTTGGTCGACATAATCTTTTCCTCGGCCTCTTGTTTGAGGAGATTAACTCTACAACGGTGGGAGCTAGACTAGAGGGTAGGCACGAGCTAGTAGAGTGATCGTAGCTCTGTCTGTATTCTCTATAACTTGTGTTTTCACAGGGCAAAACAGCAAGAGTACAGAGGTCAGAATGATAGGAAGCAATGGCAAAGGATTAACTACATCACATGCAAGGTTTGTTACCAATCAAGCAGGTCGATCACCAGCACGACTAAGTGGTTGATCTGCCAACGGAGCAAGTCTGTGGTCCGCCAGCGCAAATCGTACACGACTAGCCAGCGCTGCAGATGGCGGCCTGCTAACGCTGCACCCGCGCGGCTTGCCAACGCAGCATCCGTGCGGCTTGCCAACATTGCATCCGCAGGTGATTGTAAGCACATGTGCAAGCACCTACTTCGTAGGTGCTTGTAGACAGTTATGCACAACGTGCAGTGTCACACACATTGCGCAGGTTGTCAGCCATATGCTGATGGTTGCACATGATGAGCCACGTCGACCACGAGCTGCCACGTCGGTCGACTTCGCCACAGCTACCTCGACGACGTTCGCACACCTTCGCGCACCTCGTCGAGAAGGTAACTTGGTGAACCAGGTGAAGTCCCTGACATCTCTGCAGCACAATGACCTTCGTCATCACCGGTTGACGACCTTCGTCGTCGCGGGTCGACGACCTTCGTCGAGCACCTTTGTTGAACACCTCAGTTGACATTTCAAAATGTCAGCTCCCGTTTGGTCGAAATTAGGGCACATTTGAATTTCTGGCCAAAATTCGCCTGGGTAGTCTCAAGGTTGCGAGAGTCAGACGCCACCCTGCGCAGACGAACACCCGCAAACCTCTGCACCAACTGCGTCACTTTTACATGCGCACGGGAAGACTGTGTTGCACTCGCAGATGCTTCAACTACTCTTGCATGGACTCCCTAGTACAAATCATGTATAGGCAACCCTTGTACACCTGCAGAAGGTCGCCTGCACCTCCCGCACACTCGACCACGAAGTCAGTTTTGCCCATGGGAGGGCGGGGCCACCTTCCTTCAACATTGTTCAATCTCTTTTATATAGAGAGCCATTTGCCCACTTCCCTCGGAGGGCAAAACGCTCAACGCGTGACAAGAAATAATTTGAATTCTTTCAAAACCAAACATTTGAGTGCGAACTCCTTCGCTCTTAACGAGCGCCGATCGCAGTTGGAGACGTGATGGGGGGATTGGGATGAGCGCCGATGAGGAGTATGGAGGATGAGCGAGCGGGAGGGAGCGAGGGCCATTACCTTCGTTCATCTCCTCGAAAATGCCGTATTTGCCGCCCTCCTCTTCCTCGGCCACCTCGGGGGCTTCGACGTGACGAGTTGCTGGGAGATGGTTCTCCACGCGGCAAGCTGGCCGCTAGCGTGATTGCGCTGTAGCAGCGCAAGAAGCTGTGACATTTGGTGAAGCGCGTCGACGTTGTGTGGCGCGTTGTTAATATTCCGATACTCCACATGGTCGCTCCGTGAAGGTGTAGCCCGAATGTTCGCCAGCGCTGGCAAAACGGGGCGCTCCATAGCGCGTCTTGTAGGATCTCCCGAAAGTTGCACCAGAATCTGGAGAAGATTCGCTTGAGTAGTGTGGTCAAGATTTCCCAGCATCGCCGTGAAATCCAGACGAGCAGCAGCACGCGCCATCCCGATTCTGCTGCACCGGATGCTGTGAATTTTTGCCAGGCGAAAGATCCGTCACGCGCGCTGGTGCAGCAGGCGCGCGAGGCGTGTGCTTCTCAGGCGCGTGCCTATCCCGGACTGACGCGCGTCCCTGAGGGGCCTGAGGCGCGGGTCCTTGCTCCACTTACGCGTGCCTCTCCTGCTGGCCTGGCACCCGCCCCTGGGCTGATATAGTGGCGAGAGGGGGGTCGACCTGGTTGAAAAATCATGGCGGTCCCTCCTCATTACGGTTGGCGCGAGGTGTAGGGGTGCCGTCATTGCGCGTTCCTGCTCCTGCGTCGGTTGCGCTTGCAGGTTCGAGCAGGAGATTGTTACGGGCGCCCGTCGAAGAAGAGGGCGCGCGATCCTCGTTTCGACGATTGGTCCCACGCTTTGCTGCACCAATTAAATCGAGAGCCGTGACTGCTCCATGAGACTCGTTTCTGGGCGAGCAAGAACGATCCCTCCCGGAAGTAGAAATTCGGTCATCGTCTCGCCTTGGTGCCCCACGCCTTGACGAGCTTCGGGTGTTATTGCAAGTAGGAGGGGGGCGACGTTAATTGTGGAAACAAATTCACTAGCCATGTTGTTAAAGGACACATCCAGAATTACCATGTCGGCCCCAAAACTGTCACCACTCTCATGTGATTGGTCGAAAGTTTTGAGTGGGTTTTTGACGCGATTGGTTCTCGATTTCCCCACTGAACCTGTCTCTGGGGTTTCCCAAACCTGTAATTTTTTCGTTGACTTCATTTTGTAATTCGAGGTGTGGCCTTAAAGTCTTGCTGTTAAAACGTCGTTAAGCAGAGTTGAGGGTTGAGATCTAGGCATAAAGGAGATTGTGTGCCAACTCAAACTGAGATGGATGAAATGAGACTAGGGGGCAGATCTGTAAACCTGCTGAGGGATAAGAGGGGAATGACTCCTTATTGCATTCCCCCCTTTCCGAATCTTGTCACAATCATTAAATTTAGAAATTAATTTCTAAATCATTCATATTCGGTGTGATACCCTTCTTCACTACGCAGTCCTCGACAAGCCGCGCAAGTATCTCAGCAGGGCTCAATCCCGCAGCGGCGTCTACGTCCTCGACTTTGACACACCGTCCAACGAACTCATTGACATGGTTCCACTGAACTTTGAGTAGACGCTGGAAGCCTATATGACTGTAAGAGTACGACGGCTTATGCCAGCTATGCTTGCTTGCCTCTACTTTATCATGCTATTTTTAGCATAGGATAATTATATGCATGCATGAATTGCTTGATTTCCTAGGCTAGGTGCTTTCCTATATTTTATTATAGTTATAGCACCGAGCTAGGTTGCGTGCCCCAAATTCTGGCCTTTTCGGTTGCCACCGAATTGCCTTCTACCGAATTCGGCAAGGATCTGTTCGAGACGCTACGCGACCCGCGGAACCTTCGCGTAACACCTGGTTACGGGGCCTTGTGTCGAGCCTATATATAGCCTCATGTTGTACCCAGGTGATCATTCAATTCGACTCAATTCTCATTCTCTTTTCTGAGCTCGATCCTAGATCCTCACACTTGGTAATCAGAGCCCGTTTACACGCGAAGTTCTTTCGACCGCTAAAAACCAGTCTTCAAAATCCGCGGGGGCGACGAAGTCAAACATCAGTTTCGGGTACGTAAAACCGGTTCCGTGT
The DNA here is from genome assembly GCA_948144175.1 of Closterium sp. NIES-65. Lineage (NCBI taxonomy): Eukaryota > Viridiplantae > Streptophyta > Zygnematophyceae > Desmidiales > Closteriaceae > Closterium > Closterium sp. NIES-65. The sequence goes on along the minus strand of CANXME010001361.1, from coordinate 4,073,357 downwards.
TTCTTGCTCCCCCTCGATTCGGTTTTTTCGGACGCGTTGATGTCAGGCATGGAGGGCCAAGGCGACAACTACGCGACTACGAGCGACATCGCAAGCCTCCGCACCGACATGGAGCCGACGCAGGCGACGCTTCGCCGACTCGAGGCTTTTCTGACAAGCTAACTAGGGTTCGCCACCGCAGCAGCAGCAGCAACCGCAGCGACTGCAGCACCGACAACTCCAGCAGCAGTGGCGACACCGACATTTCACGGGCCAATGGCACCAGTGTCGCCGAACCTCGAAGCAGCACGACCGAGGCTCCCGGAGGCGTTCGATCCAAGCTCGAAGGGATGCGACGTCCGGCGATTCGTGGCCACCCTCAAAATTTACTGTTCGGCGATTCGTGGCCATTGGCTGTTCGACCCCGCAACACAACGCAGCAAGGATTCGGCTCGCAGCAACACTGTTACGTGGACCGGCTCTCGAATGGATTTACTACACCGACATAGCCCGCGTGGAGAAAACGTGGCAGCAGTTTCGGGCAGATTTAATCGAGCGTTTCGAACCAATTAATACAACCTACATGGCGCGGCAGCAGATACAGCGACACAAGCAATACAGTAGTGTAACATAGTACACGCAGCATATGGAGTTACTATTCAACCGACCTGACCGAAGGCGAAAAAATCCAGGCGTACACCGAAGGGTTAAAAATGAAGATTCGGCGGCAGGTAATTGGCGAGTGACACGACGCGTTGACTCCAGGTCAACCCCAAACACGACGCTTCACGCCGAACCGTACATTTGGCACGGAGCGATCGGCACCCCCCACGTTCGCCGAACCGATGGATATCGACAAATACGATGCGAAGCAGCAGCCGACAAAATGCGAATTTTGTCGTGCTACAAAACGAAGAAAGCACGTGCGGCACTCCGGGACGGAAACAGTGGAGCACCCCCGAAGTAAAAAAATGGGAATCGCCAGTAGTCGCGGATCGACCTGGCGATTGCGTAAAGATCCGAAAAGAACGAAAAGGCGACGACGTGGCGACTTTGGAGCGGGTGAAAAAAGGAGAAAATGATGGCGCGAATCTAAAACGTCATGACCGGCCGGCATCAGGGTAAATCGCCGAGGCGAATGGAGGCTCCGCGAAAAAAAAGACTCTGCACCGATCGAGAAACTCCAGCCAAACACCCACGAAAGTAAGAACTCGTTAAAAGTATCCTATGAAGATACTCTAACGAAAAATATTGCTTCTCGTGGTTTTCAAGCCTTGAAAAAATTCAAGGGAGGTTTAGAGGCCAAGAAAAAGCCTTCAGAAATTATTCAGGTACCTGAGAAGTATTACGGAGCGTAGAAAAGGGTTGTGCGTTCCGTGGCGTTAATATTCTCTTCCCGCAGCAGAGTATTAAGGCTCCCCGTTGCCCACAGGTGAAGCCTACACAGCTGCCAAAGCTTAGAGGAGACATCCAGGCTCAGGAGAAATTATACAAGCTTCGAAAAAATCCTCCTACCCCCCAGGTAAAGTTGGAAAGCTCTGAGTCAGGTATAGGATATGAGAAAACTGAAACGAGAATCAATACACTATGAAAGAGTTGGGTACAAGTACTAACCCTAATTGGGTTGTACCCCATATAGGCTACCCCACTACAGCCTACACAAAAGCATAAGCTATAATGCTCTGACACACCCCCATAGGCAAAGTGGGGGAGAACAAGGGGTCACAAGACCAGTCAAGCAAAGAAAAGCAAAGCAAGCTCATGGTGGATCACAAAGTCACCACACATTCCGAGCACAAGGTCAAGGCCACAAGGCCAGTTCACATGCAGGAGTACATATATATATAAAAGGCTAGACAAGCAAGAGCACTTGAATATATATATGTAACAGTACAAGCAAGGTCTAGAGGTGAGCAAGTGAGGCAAGGCAGGCACAAGACCCAGCTGAGTACAGAAGCGCTGATGATCACAAGGCGCAAGCGCCTTGGTGAAGATGTCAGCAGTGTTGGCCTCAGAGGCCACGTACGGAAGACGCAGCTGATTACGCTACTGCAGCTCACAAGCAAGGAAGTAGCGGAGAGCAATGTGCTTTGTTGTGTGCTCTATTCTCTGCTCTCGACACAAGGCCAGCATGGCCTTGTTGTCTACGAACAGCACTGGAGGAGAACGAGGCGGCTCTACGAGGTCAGACAGCAGGTAGGTGAGCCAGCAAAGCTCCTGTGCAGCCATGGCCACAGCGTAAATCTCAGCCTCACAACTGGAGCCGAGAACAAAAGACGATTGAGTAGCCCGCCACGAAACAGAGCCGGAACCAAGGCTGAAGGTGTAACCCTGTGACGACCGCTGCGTAGCCTGGTCGTCAGCCCAAGAAGCGTCTACGTGCCCAGTGAGGACCACTGGACTCTGCCCTCCAAGCACAAGCCCCATACCTGAGGTACGGCACAAGTAGCGCAACACCCTCTTCGTTGCAGCCATGTGCTCCGGTCTGTGTCTCCCAGGAGCAACATAGCGTGCGAGAATGCTAAGAGGGTATGCAAGGTCAGGTCGATTGCAGGTCATCAGGTATATGAGGCAGCCCACAAGCTCTTGGTATGGGCCACTTGACTCTACGGACTCATCCGAAGACAGAGCTGAGAGCGAGTGGCGAGTAGGCAGAGGAGTGGCCTGAGGCGAGGAGTACGGTAAGCCAAAGCGCTGAAGGACCTGCAGCACCATGTGTGACTGAGTCAGGGTAATGGTGCGGCGTGCTTTGTCCCGGGTGATCTGCAAGCCAAGGTAGCGCATGGTTCACCCAGGTCTGTGCACGTGTGTCTCTTCTGCAGCTCGGACTTCACGTGGGCGAGTCCGGTAGTGTCAGCAGTGGCAAAGACCAAGTCGTCGACGTACACGAGGATGTAGAATGGCGGCAAAGAAGTGTCGGTGCGAAGAAACAGCGACGGGTCGGCAGTAGAAGGAGCAAACCCAAGAGCCCCAAGTGTAGTCCTCATTGTGACATGCCACTCACGCGGTACCTGGCGGAGACCGTAGACTGGCCGTCGGAGGCTCCACTGGGTGCCAGGAGAAAAAGACCCAGTGAAGCCAGGTGGGCGGCGCAGCCAGATCTCCTCGTGAAGGCTACCCGGCAAGAAAGCTGTGCTGAAGTCAAAAGAGTGAAGCTCGTAGTCACGCTGAGCAGCTATGTGCAGCAGTACTTGAAGAGTGGTCATCTTCGGGGTGGGAGAGAAGGTCTTAAAGTAGTGAACTCCCTGCCGCTGACTGAAGCCACGAGCCACGTAACGCGCCTTGAAGACAGGCGGAGAACCCGGCGGCCGCTTCACCTTGAAAATCCACATACCACTGACGATGTTCGCCCCAGGCGGGGGAACCTCGTAAACGTAGGTGCCTGTGGACTTCCAGGAAGCCATCTCTGCGTCCATAGCTGCCTGCCACTAAGAGGAGTAGGGACCCTCTATCGCCTTTGCGTAAGAGCGCGGAGTTGGGATGTCAAGTGCATCCGGGTCTCCCTCAGGGGTAAGCAGACGGACACGAGATGAGGTGAAGCAGCAGCCAGACACTGGAACTCCTCCTGCCTGTCCTCAAGGACGTCCGTGCCAAGGGCACACTCACCCTCGATGGACGGAGGACTGACAGACTCAGACTCAGCAACAAGACTGGCGGCGTAGTCTAGGCGACAGCGAGCAGCAAAGTCGACGAGCTCAGCAACTAGGGCAGACGCAGCAGTGGACTCAAAGGAGGGGTCAGTGACAACAGTAGCAAGGAGACGCGTGACAGTAGGACTGGCAGCACGAAGAGAGTCCGAGTCCGGGTCGACAAGAGCAAGAAGCAAAGACTCAGAAGGAGAAGGTAAAAGGGCACGCAGAGGAGCTGTGGACGGACGCAGAGACATCCGGTGCGTGCTAGAGACAGGAGGAGGACCCTCATGCAAACCGCGACCACTAGTGCGAGCAGCACGGATAGGCGACACAGAGCGAGACGCAGGCTCACGACGCTCAGCAAGACCTCCAGTAGGACCAGTGTAGGGAGAAGGAGCAGGCAGTAGAGAGGCCGGCTGTAACTATCACTGTGACGGGACAGGCTGTGGACACTCTAAGGGAGGAGGACCAGTAGAAGGCGGGAGACCAAGAACCTGCTGAAGGAGCGGAAGGAAGTACGGGCAAGGCCGCGCGGCGACTCCAGACACAGCAGGGACAGCACCAGTACCCCCAGCGCCAGCACCAGCACCAGCAGCATCTCCAGCTCTAGTACCTCCAGCAGCACCAGTAGCACCCCCAGCAGGACTGCCTCCAGGAGCGACAGCAGTAGCCTCCGCGCCAACACCCGCAGCAGCTCCAACTCCAGAAGTACCCGCAGGCCCAGCAGCTCCAGTACTCCCAGTACGAGCACCTCCGCGACCCGCGGCACCAGTATCATCAGCAGCAACAGAACCTTCAGTACCCGCAGCACCTCCAGCTCCAGTAGCTTGCCTCCAGCGCCGGGCAAACCACTCACGCTGCTCCTGTGGAGAGAGTGGCTCCCGGCGAGACGAAGCACCCGAAGAACCGCCAATCACAGCACCACCGGACGCCACACAAGGAGGCCCAGCTCCCTCAGGCTCAGCACCTGGAGACTTAGCACCTCCAGGCGTAGCACCCCCAGGTGTAGCACCCCCAGGCTCAGCACCCCCGGGCTCAACACCCCCAGGCTCATCACCCCCAGGCTCAGCACCCCGAGGCTCAGCACTCCCAGGCTCAGCACCCCCTAGGCGTAGCACTAGAGTCACCAGCGACCTCGATAGGCTCAACAGCGTCTACCTGGGACACACCTGAAGGGGCAGGACCCTGAGGGGGGAGAGGGTCTACCGGGGGGGGACCTAGCACAAGGAAGAGCGGTGGCGGGGAGAGGGACGGAGTGCGGTAGGGGAAGAGACGGTAGTAGGGGACCGACTCGTCGAACGTGACGTCCTGGGAGGACAGAACAAGACGAGAGGTGGGGTGGTAGAACTGCCACCCTGGCGCGTCAGGGGGGGAACCCTAGAAGACGCAGGGAGCAGCACGAGGGGACAGCTTGTCCGCAGACAAGTCGCGGACAAACGCCCGAGATCCCCACACACAGAACGCAGATGCATCGCCAACCTTTCGCGTCCACAGCAAGGCTGGGGAGGTCTCCGGCATGAAGACCTTGGGCTGAAGGTTGATCTGATGCGCCGCGTACTGGACCGCAAACGGCCAAAGAAAATGGGGGGCAGCCGCATGCATCATGGACGTACGGGCGACGTCCATGACCATGCCAATGCGGCGCTCAGGAATCCCATTTTGCTGTGGAGAGTCCGGAAGCGTGAAGGTCTGGCAGATGCCTCGTGTAGGACGGTAGGCTCGTAAAAGGCTAGAAGAGAACTCTTCGCCTCTGTCAGAGTGCAGACGCAGAAGAGGAAAGTTCGAGCCGAAGCTCTGCCTGAGCTGGAGACGAGCTGCGCGGATCCAGTCGATCAACACCCCAGTGACATCACCCTTGCTGCGCAAGGGGAAGACTGTGGTGTAACGCGAGTTGTCGTCAACCACTAGCAGGAAGTAGCGCTCCTGACCCTGTCCACGGACACGGGCCGGGCCCCACACGTCCATGTCAAGAGTCTGCAGCGGGGCCTCTGTTGGAGGAAACTGTCAGGAGTGAGGGGCAGCCCGCTGCCGCCCCTCGACACAGGGGATGCAGGTAGGGCCAGGCCTCGGAGGAAGGGGAGGGAGGGACCGGGGAAGACCAGAGACAAGGAGACGGTAGGCCATGCTTCGGAGACAAAGCAGGGAGGGGTGGCCAAGGCGGTGGTGCCAGAGGAGAGTCTCGTGAGACAGGAGGCGACACGAGCAAGGGGTAGACTCAGGACCGGACCTGGACGCTGCAGCAAACACCTGACCCGACGCAGCTACCCGACCAGACGCAGTGACTGGAGGAGACGCAGTGGTCAGCGTGTACAAGCTCGACCCCAGCCGGCATGTAAACGTGGCCAGGTGTTGGCCTATCCGAGCGTCCGTGCAGTGGGTCACCCGCTGACTCGCAGGAGTGAACTGGTGAACCCCCGCATCCTGTAGGTCAGCACCACTCACCAAGTTCGTAGAGAACGAGGGGAGGTAAGGACCAGACAGGGTGCTAGAGGGGGCCGCCGGACACGGGAGGACAGTGGAGAAGTGAGCAAGGACAGGACCCCCAGAGGGGTCTGTTAGAGAGACTGCAACTGGCCGACCAAGCGGCGTGAGTGTGGTGCGATCTCGAAAGAAGGAGCGGGAAGCCCCCGAGTCAAGAATGAAGGTGTGAGAGGCCAGAGCGGACGCGGTACCTGAGATAGCAGACTCACCCGCACCTGAGGAAGTAGACTCACTAGCACCTAGAGCAGTAGCCGCACCTATTCCTGGAGCAAGAGACTCACTAGCACCCAGAGCAGCAGCCTCTCCAGCAACTAGAGCAACAGGCTCTATACCCGGGTGAGGCAGTAAGCACAGGTGACCGGCACGGTCGGCACCAGTAGGCAATGCATATATGGCAGTGAGAATAGCATCATAGTCAAGAGCAAATATATCTATCCTTTGCCTAAGCAACTCCACCCAGTTGGGGAGCTCAGCCTTGTCGCCAAACTCGGAACGCCAGGCGTCGCTCAGACGGGCGAAGCAGCGGGACTATGTGTGACTAGGTGTCCCACAAGGCTGACCAGTTCGAGCATTAGTGCGAATCACGTAAGAGTAGCGAACAGAACTAAGAGACCCTCTACTCTGAGCGTACCACTCACGAAGCTGCTGGGGCGTGAGAGACGCATGTGGGCGTCGCTGGAGCTGCATCTTGCCGCCACCAGTAGTAGTAGCAGCAGTAGTGGTAGCAGTAGCAGCTTCGACACCCCTACAACCCCAACCAACATACCACTCACGCAGCTGCTGGGGCGTGAGAGACTCACACGGACGTCGCTGGGGCTGCATCTGGCTCCGCCAGTAGAAGTAGGAGCAAGAGTAGCAGCAGTAAGGCGAGCAGCCAGGCAGGCCGAAAGGCAGGCAGGCAGGCAAGCAGGCGGCGGGCAGCGCGCAAGCAGGGCAGGGGCTCACCAGTGGTGGGAAGAGCAGGCTCGGCGACTCGGCGGTGCGGGCGGCTTGGGCGGCTCGGCGGCACGGCGGCTCGGGAGCAACTGCGGCTCAGGGACTCGGGGGCTCGGGTGGCTCGGGCGGCTCGGCGGTACGGCGGCTTGGCAGCAACTGTAGCTCGGCGGCTCGGCGACCCGGCGGCTCGGGCGGCTCAGGTGGCGCTGCGGCTCGGGTGGCTTGGGTGGCTCGGGCGGCTCGGTAACAGCTCGACGGCGCCGGCAGCTCGGTGGTGACGGCGGGGCCGCTTGGGGACGGCGATGGGGCCGGCTGCTTAGTGGCGCGGGCGGCTCGGCTGGTACGGGGGCTGGGGCCGGGACCGGAGGTAGAGCGGTGGGGCCGGGGCGCAGGTAGGGTGACGGGGCCGAGGTCGCAAGTGGGGCGACGGGGCCGGGGTCGCAGGTGTTAGAGACTAAGGATCGAGTCTGTGAAGATTAGGAGCCTAAATTTCTCAAAATCGTTGGCTTGAAATTCTGGACAGAAACCGCGACTTCACAAAAAACGTTGTCGACGGAAAGTGTACTGTTAGAATCGTCTCAAACTCGAGTATGCTATAGCCCTTGTTTGTGGCTATCATTCCCAATTTGGATCGTATCGAAAGATGGAGTAAATCTCGAGTTATGCTTCTCGGCGCACCAGGGGGTATGCTGCCACATAGAAATTAAATTCACTCACACTAGTTTCACAAGTTCACAAGAGTTGCAGACAAGAGAGTTAGAGTAGCACTAAACCAGGTAGGAGGAAAGAGGAGGACGAGAGGGAAGGTCCCAAGAGAGTCCCCAACCAAGGAAACCCCATGCCATACAATTCCCTTCCCCATAGGCAACCCAACTTTGACCTTTGTCACTATCCCAACCTCCACAATCCACCTCAACCCAACTTGGCCACACTTGCCAGCCTGGTTTGGTCACTCCCAACCATTTGGCAGCAACTACAGTAGAAAAGACGAATTTCCCAACCCTCAAAAGTCTGTACCCCATATTGAGTCAACCCCACAACTTCCCATAGTCACCACAACCAAATATCAAAAGCATACGAACTCCAACGTTCGTAACTTTCTTGTTCGTTTTCCGATTGAAGCGATACTTGGTTCGTCGGAAAGCTCTTGAGCAGAGGAGTCACTTCAGATATCTGCTCAAGCCAAATAACATTCACACACACACACTCAGAAAAACCAAACCGCACAAAACACAAATTCTTGCACACACTCACAACACGCATGCAACGCACGAACATATGATGGGAGGCAGACAGACTTGAATGCGAATGGTAGCATCACTCAACAGCAGGTGAGGCGACGGGGCCGGGGTCGCAGGTGGGGCGACGAGGCCGGGGTCGGAGGTGAGGCAACGGGGCCGAGGTCGCAGGTGGGGCGACGGGGCCTGGGTCGCAGGTGGGGCGACGGAGCCGGGGTCGTAGGTGGAGCGACGGGGCCGGGGTCGCAGGTGGGGCGACGGGGCCGGGGTCGCAGGTGAGGCGTCGGGGCCGGGGTCGCAGGTGGGGCGACGGGGCCAAGGTCGCAGGTGGGGCGACGGGGCCGGGGTCGCAGGTGGGGCGACGGAGCCGGGGTCGCAGGTGGGGCGACGGGGCCGGGGTCGCAGGTGGGGCGACGGGGCCGGGGTCGCAGGTGAGGCGTCGGGGCCGGGGTCGCAGGTGGGGCGACGGGGCCAAGGTCGCAGGTGAGGCGACGGGGCCGGGGTCGCAGGTGGGGCGACGGAGCCGGGGTCGCAGGTGGGGCGACGGGGCCGGGGTCGCAGGTGGGGCGACGGGGCCGGGGTCGCAGGTGAGGCGTCGGGGCCGGGGTCGCTGGTGGGGCGACGGGGCCGGGGTCGCAGGTGAGGCGACGGGGCCGGGGTCGCAGGTGGGGCGACGGGGCCGGGGTCGCAGGTGGGGCGACAGGGCCGTGGTCGCAGGTGGGGCGACGGGGCCGGGGTCGCAGGTGGGGCGACGGGGCCGGGGTCGCAGGTGGGGCGACGGGGCCGAGGTCGCAGGTGGGGCGACGGGGCCGAGGTCGCAGGTGGGGCGACGGGGCCGGGGTCGCAGGTGGGGAGACGGGGCCGGGGTCGCAGGTGGGGCGACGGGGCCAGGGTCGCAGGTGATGCGACGGGGCCGAGGTCGCAGGTGGGGCGACGGGGCCGTGGTCGCAGGTGGGGCGTCGGGGCCGGGGCCGCAGGAAGGGCAACGGGGCCGAGGCGCAGGTAGGGCGACGGGGGCGGGGCGCAGATAGGGCGACGGGGCTGGGGCGCAAGTAGGGCGACGAAGCAGGGGCCGCGAAGGCGGCGCGACGTGGCCGCTAGGGCGGCTCGACGAAGTCAGAGAGGGGAGCGCGACTCGGGCTGAGTGCGCTCCGGGCAAGAAAAAAAAAATCGACTTGGTGGGCCCTAGGTACAGTTCCCACGAGGGAACCTGCTCGATACCATGAGAAAACTGAAACGAGAATCAATGCACTATGAAAGAGTTGGGTACAAGTACTAACCCTAATTGGGTTGTACCCCATATAGGCTACCCCACTACAGCCTACACAAAAACATAAGCTATAATGCTCTGACAGGAAAATGGGAAGGTATTAAGTTTGATGTACCCTATGTTCCTACTCCTCGTGGTGTTATGCAATGGGCGACACCTCTAGGCACTGGTGGACAGCGGTGCATCTCACTCGGTGTGTGACCGCGGAGCATTGGAGAAAATTGGAGAGAAGGCGGAAGAGACCCAGTTTTCAGCAACCATGGTGGACTGTACGAAGCTTCCTATCCACGGCAAAGCATCACTACAGCTGCATATAGGTGCGTTGAGGTGGAAGCTGAAGCTACCAGTCACCAACATCAAAGGATTAGATTTTATCTTGGGGCGAGATTTTTTGAAGCGGTTCAACCCCGAGATCGATTGGGTCAACAGCAAGGTGTTTATCTACAACAACGGGAAGCAGATAGCACTGCAAAGCTAGACGGATACAGGGAACGTTCCTGAAACGACACTGGCACGGTTCAAACAGACGGTGAACGAGAGTAACACGGGTTACCTAGCACTGGTCATGACAACAGCAGAGGAGCAGAAGTCGAGTTCCGAGCTCCCTGCTGTCAGAAATTCCAACCACTAGACCATTGGGATAAAAGGGCTTGTTTCAGTAGCGGGTCAGTGCGCCCATAACCCCCCAGGCGAACGCGCCTGTAACCCTCTCCAGGATCAATCGGGCATCCACAGTGCAGATCTACTGACACCCCCCCAAGCAAACGCGCTTGTAACCCCCCCTAGGATCGATCGGGGATCTCACAGTGTAGCTCTACTGACACCCCCCCACACTGGGAGGCCCAGGACTAAGCACAGCGGCGACGGCCCACATGTGCATACACCGGGAATCGAACCCAAGACCGCTCTGATACCATGTCAGAAATCCCAACCACTAGACCATTGGGATAAAAGGGCTTGTTTCAGTAGCGGGTCAGTGCGCCCATAACCCCCCAGGCGAACGAGCTTGTAACCCTGTCCAGGATCAATCGGGCATCCATCGTGCATCCACAAGGCGTACACGTGGACTCGCAGAAAATCAAAGCCGTCAAGAAGTGGAAAGTACCAGAGAACGTGAAGGAGTTGCAGCAGTTCCTAGGCTTCGCCAACTACTACAACAGGTTCGTGCCGTAGTACGCTAAGATTGTAGCGCCACTAACTGACCTTTTGAAAAAGGATACGCCCTATAATGGGATACCCCTCATCAGCAAGCCATGAAGCAGCTACAAACAACACTAACTAAAGCGCCAGTGCTCATCTTGCCGGATCCAGACCAGGACTACGTGATGGAAGCAGATGCGAGTGACCAGGCAGTCGGAGCAGTACTGATGCAGGATCACGGACACGGTTCGCGTAGTTGTCGCCTTGGCCCTCCATGCCTCACATCAACGCGTCCGAAAAACTGAATCGAGGGGGAGCGAAAAACACGGAACCGGTTTTACGTACCCGAAATCGATGTTTGATTGCGTCGCCCTCGCGGTTTTTTTAAGACTTGTTTTAGCAGTCGAAAGAACTTCGCGTGTAAACGGGCTCTGATTACCAAGTGTGAGGATCTAGGATCGAGCTCAGAAAAGAGAATGAGAATTGAGTCGAATTGAATGATCACCTGGGTACAACACGAGGCTATATATAGGCTCGACACAAGGCCCCGTAACCAGGTGTTACGCGAAGTTTCCGCAGTCCGCGTAGCATCCCGAGTAGATCCTTACCGAATTCGGTAGAAGGCAATTCGGTGGCAACCAAAAAGGCGAGAATTCGGTGCACGCAACCTAGCTCGGTGCTAAAAATATAATAAAATATAGGAAAGCACCTAGCCTAGGAAATCAAGCAATTTATGCATGCATATGATTATCCTATGCTAGAAATAGCATGATAAAGGCAAGCAAGCATAGCTGGCATAAGCCGTCGTACTCTCACATTGAAGCAATCGCCGCGCTGCAGGTATCAGAGGTTGGCAGCTGCTTCAGAGGAGATGGGATTCAAGACTAGCAGCTGTGATGAGAACCACTTTCTCAAGGGGGAGAAGGAGAAGCTGGTGAAATTTCTAGTCAACTTCGATGATTTTCTTCTCTTCAACAGGAGCATGACGGAGATCCAGAAAGTGAAGCAGCAGCTTATGGAAAACTTCAAGTGCAAGACCCTTGGGGAGGTAAAGTACTACTTCGGGATGCACATTGATCAAGGATGGTTGAATTTGCACCAAGATAAGTTTATCAAGGAGCTGGGGGGGAAAGTATGGGATTGAGAATGTGCGCAAGGTTGCAACTCCCCTGCCTGCTGAGTTCAAGCTTGTGAAAGCTGCAGAGGATGAAGGGGTTGAAGCCGAGGAGCAGAACCAATTTCAGTCCTTGGTGGGCAGCCTCTTTTATGCAGCGGTTCACACGAGGCTCGACATATCTTTCTTTGTTAGGCAGCTGGCAAGGGTGGTGCACAATCCATCGGAGGAGCAAGTGGATACAGCTGAGCGTGGGCTGAAGTACCTGAACTCTCACCCAAGCATTGTAGTTCAATACTCCGCATCTGTACAGGTGAAGTAGAAAGGGGTTGAGGTGCTGAAAGAGAAGGGGAAGCGGCTTGGAGAAGGCAAGCTGTTTCTCATTTGCTTTACTAATGCCACGTGGGCTTCTAAGAAGGATACTTCCTCATTTGTGGGAGGATACATCTGCCTAGTTGGGGGAGGACCTGTTAGTTGGAGGTCAAAGAAGCAAACGAAGAGGACACTCTCTTCAGTGGAATCAGAGTTCATGGCGATGTTCCATGGGGTGAAGGAGGTGATTTGGCTGAGGAGGCTGTTAGAGGAGATTGGCCAGGAGAGGAAGGTTGTTACGCTGCTGTTTTAAGATAGCAAGGGGGCTCTTGGGAAGGCCAGGAACACTGCTTCATGGGCTCAACAAGCACATATGTATCATGTGCCACTGGTTGTGTGAAGAGTTAAAGAGGGGGACGGTGAATCCTACCTACATCAAGACTCACCAGCAGCCAGCAGACTTCCTCACCAAGAGGCTTGCGGATGAGCCTCATTGGTGTTGTGTGCGCATGAGTGGAATGAGCATGAACTAGCATGGAATGATGGGGATGCAGCCGGCAGGCTGAGGGGGAGTGTGTTGGGTGCAAACTCACATTGCACGGCATCCTGCCATCTGCATGTACGAGTATGCGTGTGCGAATGCATTTGGGTGTTAATAGAATGTTGATGTGTTTCCTTGCTATCGCAATTTTCGCTTGAAGCATTTGCGGGTACTTGCGCAATGTGCACTTCGGCACAACATTGAACGCGCTATAAACAGTGCAAGCAGAAAGGACAAGCTTGCTAAGGAACCCAGGATAGAAGCATTGCCGTTCAGTTGAATAGATTGCGCAGATTCGGTTCAATCCAACTCAAAATTGTACTTTTTTGTTTGGTTGACTCTAGTGTAGGGGTACAATATAGGTGAAGGTTGGATGTTGTTTGTCTGTATCTGCATGTGACAGGGCCAAGGGAAACCAGCGGAACCAGCATTTGGCTGGTTGGGCAAAGACAAAACAGGTTGTGTTTTTAGGGCCTGAACCTGGTTGTTGTTTTTCCATGTTGGAAAAACAGAATCAGAGGTTGTTTACCAGCCTACCACCTGGTGTTTTGTCCGGCCAGGCTGGTTCTGTCACTTGGAATTATTTGGAATCATCCCCGGTTGTTCCCAGGTTGATTCCAAAGGTCCTTGCTAGCAAGAACTATATATTTCTTCTCTCTGTGTACTTGGATATAGTCAATTTGATTCAAGCGAATTCCTCCCTAGCTGGAGTTTCATTTCTACGCGGTTTGACGGCAGAATGCTGGCACTTCAACACTGGGCAAACGCTGTCCGAGCCATAACTTTGTTATGGAAGAACTTTTTTTGCAAAGCAATTTCGTTCATTTTATAGCTCTTGGAGCGAGCTTCGATATAGGAAATTCTCGGCTTAATCCGATTAACGGTCTGCATGGCACGATGCGCGACGTACAAGGGACTCACGTTATTTTGGCGAAGTCATTCTTGGTCCCTCTCTCTACAAACTCGGACCCGATGATAGGGGCTTGTCTTGTATCGGGCACCCAAGGACCCTTGGAGGTGACCCCGAGGAGAGGTTTTAAGCTTGATTCTTTCTAGCTTGAGTTTACTAGGCCCTTACACCAGCAAGCTGATATTAGAGCTGCGTTATAGTGATCCTCGTTATAGGTAGCTATGGCGGGCAACACCTCGACGGGAGCTGGTGAAGCTTTAGGCCAAGATCATAGCAGCAGCCAAGATTCTGGTGTTTTAGCACCAAGGGGAGCGCGAACAAAGCAGGGCTCGCTGATCAAGGAGGTGCTGAATAACTTCACCGTAGAGAAGTTCAATGGTGAGGGCCATGATGATTGGGCCTGGAAAATGCAACTATATTTCTGTCAGATTGGATTGTTGAAACTAATGATTGTGGAGGAGCCTAGACTGAGTGAGTCCATGCTACAGGAAGACTCGGACGAGCGCTCCTCGGCTGGTTACTATTTGATGTCGCTGAGTTTGGAGCTGAACCAGCGTCACCACGATATGCAGCTGCTCCTGGAGGTTGAGTGCGGTCTGCTTCCCAAGGGGGGGTGCAACACCGTTGGAGGGGTTGGTGTGAAAGTGTCGGCCAAATCTGGGGAGACGGATTGGGCAACAGCACACCGACGCTTGGGGCATGTAGCAATGCCTTTGCTGAAGCAGATGGAGAAGGATGGGGCCGTCAAGGGTCTGAATCTGAATGGCCAGCCACATGTTGCCAACTGTGAAATCCGAATTCACATGTTTCTCCTTCCATAGTGTGACCTACAGGAGCAAGAAGCTTTTAGAGTTGGTCCATATGGACTTGGTGGGGCTGCTGCCGGTTCAGGGGCACAAGGGGGAGCGGTACTTCCTGACCATAGTGGATGATTTGAGCAGGCTTATATGGGCATATCCGCTGAAGCAGAAGGACCACACCGCCTCTAGGATACGGGAAGATTGGCTGCCATTCATGGAGAAGGAAGAGGAGTGTGTGGTGAAGCGGATTAGGACAGATCGAGGTGGTGAGTTCCTTGGAGTTGAGATGACGGGCTGGCTCAAGAAGCAAGATATCCGGAGGGAGCTGACAATAGCTTACACCCCATAGTCTAACGGTGTAGCAGAACGGGCGAACCGGACAATTAAGGAGACAGCTAGGGCGCTGCTCATTGAATCTGAGATGGGCAAATCGATGTGGCCCCATGTTGTTTGGCACGCTACCGTCGCTATGAACATGACTCATGGGTACCGTTGGAGAGGTGGCTTGGGAGGAAGCCGCCGGTAGACATGGTGAGGGTGTTTGTTTGCATGGTAGTCCCCCACGTCCCCATGACATATCGAAGTAAGTTGAGGGCGAGTGCAACCTGGTGTGTGCATTTGGGGCTGGCTGGTGAGAGCAAGGGATTGCTGCTGTGGGAACCATCCAAGGGTGTGTTGTTTGACAGCAGGGATGTGAAGTTTGTTGAGGGCATGATGTATGGGAGCTGGGAGAAACAGCCAAAGGCCAGGGTGTCCGAGCAGATGGAGCAGATCACCATGCAGCTGGACCTGACTCCTAGTGTGTGGGAGGAGGGAGAGGAGGCAACTGCAGAGGGTGGTGATGAAGAGAAGGTGCAAGAGGCACCTGCTGGTGGAGAAAATTGTGTGGTGTCTGACGGCAGTAGCACAAGTGGAGCTGCAAGATCCAAGGCAGGAGAGCAGCAGTAGGGGAGAACTAAGAAGCTGAAGGGTGTCGTTATGAAGGGATGGGAGAACCCCGTCTCCAGGCCAGGACGTACTTGTATGCCTACAAAGAAGTTGACAGTAGAAGCTTATATAGCAGAGCAGCAGGTTGGAACCGAGGAGGCATTGTTGATTCTACCGCATGGCTATGACCCGGATGGGGAGGATGAACCTGCCTACTGTTTTCTTGCCCCTGCACTAGTTAGCATGGAGTAGCAGCTGACTGTGTCAAGGGATGTGAAGTTCCTTGAGTCCTTGTACTGCAAGGAGTGGAAGCAGTAGCAGCAGAAGCTTCTTACTACACCACTGATCATTGAGGCCGATGAGGTGCGTGTCAACGGGAGTTGTGTGTTGGCCCCGTCCTCGCTTGGGCAGAGCCGACATCGTGGTCGGGTGTTAGGGGAGCAGCCGACCTGCAGCATTGGGCGAGCTGGTTGACGAGGAGGCCGACCTGCAAGAGGACCACTGCACAAGCGCCAACTTCAGGGTGGCGCCAACTTCGGGGAGGTCGACTTAGGAGTCGACTTGCGGAGGACGTCAACTTGGTGACGTCAACTTGGGGAAGCCGACTTTGGTGGTCGGCTGATGGACTGCTTGTCAGCCTGCGTGTGGTCGACTGGACCTGGTGGTCAACGAAGGAGGGGCTGACGTCAACCTCGACTCAAGACGCCGAGCAGTTGGGCGTCAAGTAGCGGGGCGTCAACTTCGTGACGCCGACTTCGAGTGGCCGACGTGGGTGGTCGGCCGACAACTACGCTGACCGACTTAGTGTTGGTCGACGTGGAGCTGGTCGACCAGAAGGGACGTCGATCTGGAGGAGGTCGACTGAGGGGCGTGGTCGTCCTGGTGAGGTCGACACGGTGGTGGTCGTCGACTTGGGAGGTCGACATGGTGGTGGTCGTCGACTTGGGAGGTCGACGGGCACGTACGGGAGCTGCTGATCGACGTGGTTGCCCGGTCGGCCAGGTTACCCGGGTGACGAAGTGCTGCAGAGGAGTGCGACGGTCGCCCAGGCGAAGTTGGCGAGACCGACCTCGGTGGTGGTATCCCGAGGTCGTCGTGGCGGATCAGAGGCAGTCGTCAGCTCGAGGTTGACGTGGTGTGTTCGCTGTGCAGGTGACGAGACTCTGCACGCCAATCATCTGCGCGCAGCTGCGAAGCGGGTGCACTGCTGTCCTGCGTGAGCAATGTTGGTACGCCATCACCCTGCGACGTTGACAAGCCGTCAACCTTGCCTTGCTGGAGTGCGGTCGACCAAGTCGTGCTGGAACGCGGTCGACCAAGCTGCGATGGCAGTTGGCCGACCTGAATGCTAGCTCTGATGTAGTCTTGCATTGCCAACTTCATTGGATCATTGTCGTCATGTTTTCCTAGTGAAACTCTTGCCAATTCTCCTCGTGAACTAGCAAGAAGCGTAAACACAAGGAAATGACTAAGTGAACGAACGCAGAGATCACACGAGCACATGTGCCTAGCCCGTAGTCTAGCTCCCGTTGCAGCAGCTATCTCCGCATGGTGCGGTGAGCGTGGAAGGCATACGATTTACCTTTCAGTCAGGTCGACGTAGACACCACTTACCTATTTCGTAGTTATAGGCCGGCAACAGTGCGGTAGTCACTATGGTAGGAGCCGTAGGTGACGCAGGGGTGGTGGACACCCTAGAGGCACGGTTGGAGAACGCGAGGAGGAAGCACGAGGCCAACGAGTATGGCGACTTGCCCTGGGCGGTCGTCGCGGCTGGACTCCACTCCATGTAGGCGACGGAGCACCCGTCTCGACCTGCCTCTCCTCTTCCGGTGAACAACGAAGGCGGCGTCGACGTGGGCGTCAACGCGGGTGGTGGTCAAGTCGGCAGCAGTGCTGGAGGCACGTTGAGGCAGAGAGGTGTGATACACGCCGGTGAAGTCGGTGGCGTTCAGGCACGAGGGATGCAGTCGTCGGCGGCTGCAAGCTCTTTGCAGGGTGACGTCAGAGGTCGACGGAGTGGGCTGTCGCCGTTGTCGGCGTCCCAGGTGACGGCATGTGTGATTGCACCGAGCTACGGCTACTTCAAGTTCACGCCGGTCAAGATCTCAGTCACCCCCCCACTGGTCGGTCGACCCGACATTCTCACCTGGAAGGAAGCTATCGAGCCCCAGCTGGAGATGGCCGGGCTGATCGGCTTCGCCCAAGGGACCGTGGCGACGCCTGGGGAGCACCACCCCGACTTGTGGGCGGAGTTTCGCGCCGTGCAGCTGTTGACCTTCACGGTCATCTCGCGGTGCTGCTCGCCGGGCGTGCAGATTGCTTTAAAGTGGTGCCGAGAGGACATCGACGCCGGCCACCGGGTGTGGCACTTCATTGAGTCGACGTACCAGGTCACCGACGACCTGTTCATCGCCCAGCTGGAGGGACAGCTGACGCACCTGCGTATGGGTGACGAGGAGACAGCGACTGACTACTGCAACCGAGCCCGGCAAATTCTCGCCACTATCAGGATGGCCGGCGCGCAGTACTCCACGGCGTCGTACATCACCCATGTCATGCAGGGACTTTCTAGCAGCTATTACCTCCTGAAGCGGCTGTCCATTGCGCCGAGCACAAGGGCGACGCTCAACGAGGACAACCTGACCTCGTACATCCTGCAGGACGAGGCGATGCAGGAGGCTGAGCAGTCATAGGAACTCTTGGCGCAGGCCTACTTCGTCGCCCCGGCAAAGCAAGGAGGCCGACCATGACAGCGCGAACATTCTGGTGGCAGCGGGAGCGGTAGCTGGAAGTCGACCAAGGAGGTCGAGAAGAAGTCGACCAAGGACGGCGGTTAAGAAGGAGGAGGTTGACGTCGGGAGTGCTGGATTTGCCACAGCCCCAATCACCTCTCCTTCGAGTGTCCCGACCGCAGTGACTACGACGACAACGACAAGGGCGGCCACGGGAGGTCAAGCAGTCGTCGTCCTCGTCGAGGAGGAAACCAGCCGCGCAAGGAGAAGCAGTCGACCAAGATGTCGACTTCGGCGAAGGACGCCGACTCTCCTGCTGGCGGCAAGGCACGGGATGACAAGACGGCGTCGTGCTCGCTGATCAGCGTCGTGGAGCCGACCGTCTCGTTGGCGCCGGAGGCCGGAGAGGACTTCCAGGCGGTGGCGGCAGCTGTGCAGGCGAACCCAGCGGTGGTCCTGCTCGACAGCGGTTGCTCCCACCACCTGATGGGGACGAAGGAAGCTTTCGTCAACCTGCAGCCGAGCGGCGCCATCAGGCATGTGTGCGGCTTCAATGGGGCGCTGCAGGACGTCCAGGGCCGTGGCACCGTCGCCCTACAAAGGGAGGCCGGGAAGCAGGTACTCATCCTCGACGTACTGTTTGTCGCGGGTGTGCGGGCCAACCTGCTGTCGTCCGGCCAGCTGAAGGAGCACAGCGTGAAGCTGCAGGAGGACGGAGAGGGAGTGATGCTCGTCACTACAGCTGGAGTGGTGCTCGGTCGGGCGACGTACTCCGGGCGCGTCCTCTGCACCGACCTGCGTCCCTGTTCAACGAGGTTGACGTCGCCCACGACAGAGGTTGTGGCTCTGCGGGTGATCGTCTCGAAGACGAAGTCGACGCCGGACCGGATGCATGCGCGGCTTGCACATGTCGGCATGGACACGATACGGAGCTCGGCAAAGAACGAGGTCACCATTGGGCTGGACCTCAAGTCGGCGATGGACGCCGACTCACCGTGTGTCTCATGCGTCGGCAGGAAGCTGGCGCGGCACACCTTCCCCGACCAAGGCTCCGATGCCGATGACGTGCTGGCCGTCGTGCACATCGACCTGTGCGGGCCGTTCCGCGTGGCTGCCAAGGATGGCAGCCTGTACTTCTTGTTGCTGAAGGACCGAAAGACCCGCTACGTGTGGGTGAAGCCGGTCACCAAGAAGTCAGATGCGTTGCGGGTGTTCGTGCAGTGGCTGGCGGTGGCTGAGTGGCAGATGAAGAGGTCTGAGTTGATGCTGCGCTCTCATCGGGGAGGGGAGTTCCTCGGGAAGCAGTTCACCGACTTCGTGAACGGCAAGGGGATCGTCCACGACCTGACCTGCCCATACACCCCGCAGCAGAACGGCATGGCGGAGCGGGAGATGAGGACGGTGGTGGAGTCGGTGCGGACAATGCTGCTGCACATGGGCGTGCAGCACCACTGGTGGCACCTCGCTCTCCGGCAGGCCGTCTGGGTCCGCAACTGCCTTGAGAGGTCGGCGCTGCCGCCGGGGACGACGCCGTACCAGCTGTTGATTGGGAAGAAGCCCGACTTGTCGCTGGCGCGGGTGTGGGGCTGCATGGCGCAGTTCTTAGTCCCCAAGCAGCAGCGTGGTGGGAAGCTACAGCCGAAGGCCAAGTGGGGCCTGCACCTTGGCGTGTCGGCGGCAAGCAAGGGCTGGGAGCTCCTCGACGTCGACGCCGACCGGGTGGTCACCACTTCGGACGTGGTGTTTTATGAGGAGATGTCGCTGGCCGAGTGGAAGACGGAGTACGGGTCGGTGTCCGGCCGCTCGTCGCCCACCCCGCCCTCTGACACCTCATCGGCGACGCTGCCACTGCTTGCCGAGGTCGTTGAGCTTGCTATTGAGGACGTCGAGGACGTCCGCCCTCCTACCCCTCCCCCTCCGACCCCTGCCCCTCCCCTCGTGGCCGACCTGCGTGGGCTGACCTCGGTGTCGGCCTCCGGCGATGAGGGGAGTAGTGGGACGTCGCCTTCGGCCAAGTGCATTGCTGGTGGCCAACGTGACGAGCGGCAGTTCGACGTGGGATTGCAGTTGACATCGAGAGGGGAGGAGCAGGTCGAGAAGCAGGTCAAGGACCAGCGGGCGACAAAGGAGCAGGCAGCAGTGACGCCAACCAAGGAGCAGTCGGCGACCGGGCAGTCAGCAGGGGAGTCGACCATAGAGGGCAAGCCGGCTGGGACGCCGACCACAGGGGAGAAGTCGGCTGGGACGCCGGGTGAGGAGCAACAGGACGCCGAGGGCAGCGACAACAGCGACGATGGAGGGGACACCGAGGAGGTCCAGCCAGGACCACGGCGTTCAGGCCGACTTCGGAGGCCGCCTCACTTCTTTGTCCCCGCTGCCTTCACCACGGTGTACGACGTGGACGATGAGGCCGACGACCTGCTGTACGACAATGCCGAGGAGGATGAGGAGCTTCCAGAGCTCAACCCCGACATGCTAGCCGGCCCCGAGCACCATTGGGACATCTCGACGATGACGGTGAAGGAGGCGTTGGCGAGCTGGAAGGGCCCGGCGGTGAAGGCCGCCATGGAGGAGGAGATTCGCAGCCTCCTCAACGTGGGAACGTGGGAGCTGGTCGAACGCCCGCCGGGAGTGAACGTCATGAAGAACCGGTGGGTGTTGACGACAAAGTACCACGTCGACGACACTGTCGAGCGCCAGAAGGCGCGGCTGGTCGTGAAGGGCTTCACACAGGTGTACGACGCCGACTACAACGAGACGTTCGCGCCGATGGGCAGCTACGTCACGCTAAGGATCTTCCTCAGCATCGTTGCCATCCTCGACCTTAACCTGATATTGCTCGACATGAAGAACGCCTTCCTGCAGAGCAAGCTCGATCAGGTGCTGTACATGTCCCAGCTGGACTACTTCAACGACGGATCCGGCCGGGTGTACAAGCTGCTAAAGAGCCTGTACGGGCTGAAGCAGTCGCCGATGTTGTGGTACTTGGCGCTCAACGATGTGCTGGTCGGCGCCGGGTGGAAGAAGAGCCAGGTCGACGAGGCTCTCTACTTCAAGGTCGGAAAGGACCGAGTGGCCTGCTGGGTGCTGGTCTACGTCGACGACCTACTTGCCGCCAGCGGCAGCGCCGCGATGCTGAAGGAACTAAAGGAGCTGCTGGAGCCCGCCTTCGAGCTGCGCGAGATCTTGCCGTTGCAAAAGTACCTCGGGCTAGAGATCGTGCGCGACAGGACGGCGGGGAAGCTGTGGCTGCACCAGCAGGGCTACACCGGCAGGCTGCGTAGGCGCTTCATCGACAATGAGCAGACCGGGCGCACCCCGAAGACGCCGGTCTCGGTCGACGCCTACGCCGAGCTCACCTTCGACGACGAAGAGGCGCAGGAACGCCAGGAAGAGGAGTACCGGCAGAAGGTCGGCTCGTTGCAGTTCGCGGCAACAACGACAAGGCCGGACATCGCCTTTGCCTGCAGCAAGCTGGGGAGCGGCCTCACGGTGAGGAGCGACCAGCACTGGCGCGAGGTCGACTGCTGCCTCGCCTACCAAACCAACACATGCGACACCGCCCTGGAGTTAGGCGGTGGACCTGAGTCGCTGGAGCTGGTCGGCTACGTGGACGCCGATGATGCCGGTGACAAGTAGAACAGGATGAGCACGGGTGGGTACGTGTTCATCTACGGTGGGGCCGCGGTCTCCTGGTCGAGCCAGCGCATCAAATGCGCGACGCTGTCGTCAACCGAGTCGGAGTACGTTGCGGCCACTGAAGCTGGCAAGGAGGGACGCCGCCTTCGCTTCCTTCTTGCGGAGTTCCGGCAGCTGGACGCCGGGAAGCCGGCTGTCCTGCGAGTGGACAACAAGTCGGCTATCACAGTCGCCGAGGGCATGGGGTTGACGGGCAACCTCAAGCACATGGAGCGGCGACAGGCCTGGCTGCAGCACATGGTGAAGCGCGGGAAGTTCTCGCTGCACTACATCCCGACCGCTGAGCAGCCAGCTGCCTTCCTGAGGAAGGCGCTGCACTATCCGACCTTCAACCGGTGCTCCGTCGCAATCGGCCAGGTGCGCTTGGCCGACGTGGGCGACGGCGATAACGACGTGCAGCAGTAGGTGCCATGCCCTCTTGCATGGCTGGTGCGGTGACCGGCCTGCTGTGTGTTGGGTGCACGCCGACGGGCTATTCTCGGAGTTATACTGCCGTCTGGGCTGGGTGCCCAAGCGTGAACGCAGCAGGGGAGTGTCAACGGGAGTTGTGTGTTGGCCCCGTCTTTGCTTGGGCGGAGCCGACATCGTGGTCAGGTGTTAGGGGAGCAGCCGGCCTGCAGCAGTGGGCGAGCTGGTTGACGAGGAGGTTGACCTGCACGGGGACCACTGCACAGGCGCCGACTTCAGGGTGGCGCCAACTTCGGGGAGGTCGACTTAGGAGTCGACCTGCGGAGGACGTCAACTTGGTGACGTCAACTTGGGGAAGCCGACTTCGGTGGTCGGCTGATAGACTGCTGGTCGACCTGCGGGTGGTCGACTGGACCTGGTGGTCGACGAAGGAGGGGCCGACGTCGACCTTGACTCAGGACGCCGAGCAGTTGGGCGTTGAGTAGCGGGGCGTCAACTTCGTGACGCCGAATTCGGGTGACCAACGTGGGTGGTCGGCCGTCAACTGCGCTGGCCGACTTCGTGCTGGTCGACGTGGAGCTGGTCGACCAGAAGGGACATCGACCTGGAGGAGGTTGACCAAGGGGCGTGGTCGTCCTGGTGAGGTCGACATGGTGGTGGTCGTCGACTTGGGAGGTCCACGGGCACGTACGGGAGCTGCTGGTCGACGTGGTTGCTCGGTCGACCAGGTTACCTGGTGCTGCGGAGGAGTGCGACGGTCGCCCAAGCGAAGTTGGCGAGACCGACCTCGGTGGTGGTATCCCGAGGTTGTCGTGGCGGATCAGAGGCAGTCGTCAGCTCGAGGTTGACGTGGTGTGTGCGCTGTGCAGGTGACGAGACTCTGCACGCCAATCATCTGCGCGCACCTGCGAAGCGGGTGCACTGCTGTCCTCCGTGAGTAATGCTGGTACGCCATCAACCTGCGACGTTGACAAGCCGTTGACCTTGCCTTGGTGGAGTGCGGTCGACCAAGTCGTGCTGGAACGCGGTCGACCAAGCTGCGCTGGAAGTTAGCCGACCTGAATGCTAGCTCTGATGTAGTCTTGCATTGCCAACTTCATTGGATCATTGTCGTCATGTTTTCCTAGTGAAAATCTTGCCAATTCTCCCCGTGAACTAGCAAGAAGCGTAAACACAAGGAAATGACTAAGTGAACGAGCGCAGAGATCACACGAGCACATGTGCCTAGCCCATAGTCTAGCTCCCGTTGTAGCAGTTATCTCCGCAGTGCAGCGGCCTTCAAGGGAAGTTCAGGTCACTGTCTCAGAGGAGATCTCTGGGGCGATAAAGGATGGGAGAGAATCTGAGGTGGAGGATCAGCAGCAGCAGCAGCAGCAGCAGCAGCATGATGCTCCACCACGTGCCCAATGTTCGCCTGAGTGTCCTATGAGGGATGTGAGCCCCCCTAATAGGCTAACCTATCCTAGTTTTGGAAAGCCAAAGGTGGTACCTGCTGGGAGTGTGGCTGAGCAGATGGACGGGGATGAGATAGCCTTCTCCTATGGGGCTATAATGAGAGGGTGTGGAGCTTAACGCCATGAGACAGAGGCTTCAAAGGGGTGCTGCAGATTAGGGCATAACGGAGATGTTTGGTTGTTCGTTGGGATAAGTGATGGAAGAAGATTGAAAGGGGATAAAGCTTGCTAGAATGAGTGTGCATTGAGGGTGCATGCTTGAGCTATGGCAGGTGGAAAATTCGTCCCCATCACTGTTGATGCTGCCAAGTGGTTGGGAGAAATCAAATTGGGTTGGCAAGTGTATCCAACTTGGGTGAGGTGGATTGTGGAGGTTGGGAAAGTGACCAAATGTAAAAGTGGGGCTGCTATAGGGAGGGGATTTGATGTGCTTATGGGGTTTCCTTCGTTGGAGACTCCTCTCATACTCCTCTTCCCCTCCCTCCTAGTTAATTGCTACTCCAACTTTCTTGTGTAGTAATTGTGAGAACTTTGTGATTGAGTTAAGTTCGTTTGGCAGCATACCCCCAAGAGCGCCGAAATAGACAACTCGAGACGTACTTCACCTCTTAATACGATTCAACTTGGGAAATGTAGCTACGGTTTGAGGCTACAACATATCCAAAATTAGTGAAATATCAACTATGCGTTTTTTGTATACGACATTTCTTGTGACGACGACCTTTCTGTCCAGAATTCTTAGCCAAAAATTTTGAGAAATTTAGGCCCATAATCTTCATAGACTCCTTCCTTAGTCTGTAACACAAGGCACGCTACATGGCAAGAGGCTTCAGTCAGCGAGAGGGGGTAGACTTCTTCCAAACCTTCGCTCCCACCCAAAAGATGACCACTCTTTGGGTGTTGCTGCATATAGCGGCTCAGCAAGACTATGAGTTGCACTCCTTGGACTTCTCCACAGAGTTCCTACAAGAAGCCTCCATGAGCAGATCTGGTTGCGTCGTCCGCCTGGATTCACTAGCTCTTTCCCTCCTATGACCCAGTGGTAGCTGCGTCGATCAGTCTACGGCATGTGCCAAGCTCCCTGCGAGTGGCACGACACGCTACGTACAACTATTGAACCGCTTGACTTCTTTCCGCCGTCTACGGACCGTGTTTTAGTCACAGTAGGCTACAATGTGCCAAAAATGAAAGATAGAGTGCATAGTCGGATTTCTGCACAGCGGCTTTAAACGTTCAAAGTGTTCTTGTCACACCTTCAAATGACCTCACTCAACTTGGATCTGGAGCGTCTTAACATCGCCTACAATAGGCAATTTAGATCGCACAATTTCACCAAGTATTGATGACACAGCTTTGGTTTGAACGAACGGCACTATGGCATCCACTTTAGTCTTAGAACACAAGATAGGAAGATTTAGGAAGAGTTACGAGTTGGGAATTACTCCCAGCTCCTACAAACCCCAAGAGCCGAGGTACAGTGATCTGAAATAGTGCCACACTGTCTCGAAACACGAAGGGTCTCGAAACTACCCTTCACTAGGGCCTACACCAACTGAAATGTTACACTACACAAAGTAATGTAACTATCTTCAATATCTTGAGGTGTACCCTTTTCGCTGGCTTCGCGATCACATGAGTCTTGACACCAAGGCTCGGACTCTTCATCACAAACTCATCCTTGAGTTCTTGATGGGTCTGCTGCACACACCTACGACACGCCGAACGTTAGACAAGCGACAAAATAGAAACCGCGCACGATAAAATTGAGCCCGCGAGGGACACACAAAATGACCGCGTTACACGCGACTAGTGATAATTCGCTATTGACTTGACACACACACATTCGACATCATGACTCAACATTCACACACTATTATGAGCATGAAATATATATTATCCAATGCCCTCATACCATTCTATGCACACACGCATGCACGCACAAGGACAACAAACCGAGTGCAAACCGCAAGGTTGCACCAACAAATTCCCCCTCGGATTGTTGGCCTTAGGATCTTGCTCCCTTCAATCAGAGCCATCCCAGCCAGCTTGCAAAACTTCCAATGCTGCTGCTCCACCATCCTCTTAGTCATCATGTCAGCCAGCTGCCCCGTGGTCTTCACGTAACGCAACTCAACTTCACCCGCGGTTACCATGCTCCTCGTCCAATGCCACTTCACCCTCATGTGCTTCGTTAGTCCATGCAACACAGGGTTCTTAGCAAGAGCAATGGCACCCTGGCTGTCACAAAATAGTGGGGTAGGTCCTTGCTGCTCCTCCCCCAATTCAGCCAGCAAACGCCGCTGCCACACAATCTCTTGTACCGCACCGAAGAGTGCCACGTACTCGGACTCCACCGAGCTCAAAGCTTGGTCAACCTGCTTCTTGCTCTCCCAAGTAGTTGGGCCTCCACCAACACAGCATATGAAGCCTCCCACAATTGTCATGTCCTCTGGTTCCGATGCAAATGAAGCATCCGAGTAAGCGGTGAGGAACAAACGCCCGGGTTCTACACCATCCGAGCACTTTTGGCACCTTTGCGCCGCCCCCGAGTATTGCAGCCCAACGGTCGGTGTTTGGCCAAGATACTTGGCCACCCTCATTCCAGCTGCTACCTGCTCCTTATTAGAGCATTGCACAACCCTAGCTAGCTGTCCGGTAGGAGACACAACATCCGGTCGGGTGTTTACCGCCACATACATGAGGCTACCCACTAACGAGTGAAAACGGCGCCTCTCCTCTTCTCCAACGCTCTCCTCCTCTGGTCCCTTCACACACTTGAACCCAGAGGGAAAGGGAGTAGCCACATGACCTTCACTCTGGCCAAAGTTGGCGGCCAACGCCTCCAGGTACTTCCGTTGGTGCACTCGCATGCTCCGCTTCTCCACGTCTCGTTCGATGTGGAGCCCAAGGTAGAAGTTCACGTCACCAAGGGACTTGCACTTGAACTTGTCATGCAGCTTCAGCATCATGGTCAGAGGAGGGTGAGAATATGAGAATGTCATCCACATAAACCACCATGATGCTCCTCTGCTCCCCCTCGCCAAGCATGAACAAGGAGTGATCGGCCGTTGAGGGAGTGAAGCCGATCTCCTCCAACACTTCGCGCAGCTTCATGTACCATTGCCTAGGGGCCTGCTTCAGCCCATAGAGGGCCTGCTTCAGCCCATAGAGGGCCTTCTTCAGCTTCCACACTCTCCCACTACCATCATCAAACCCCTCTGGCTGCGCCATAAAAATCTCCTCCTCAAGGATGCCGTTAAGGAATGCCGTTACGATGTCAATTTGTTTTACTACCCATCCTTTGATGGCGGCTCCCACGAATAGGGTTTGCAGCGTCGTCGGCTTCACCACAGGGGCAAACAGCTCCTTGAAGTCCACCTTCTCCTTCTGCTGGTACCCCTTGGCTACAAGCCTAGACTTGTAGCGCTCGATCTTGCCGTCGGCATCCGACTTGATTTTGAAGAGCCACTTGGACGTTATCGCCGTACGCCCCTCCGGTAGCTCCACCAATTCAAACGTGTCGTTCTCCTTGATGCTCTTCAGCTCACTCTCCATGGCCTTCTTCCACTCCTTAGCATCACTACTCTCCAAAGCCTCCTTAAGAGTTGCTGGTTCTCCCGGCATCTCCACCAAAGAGAAGAACGCGGAGGCACACTCCTCGTAGTCACTCTCCTCGTCGTCTCCGACCATCATTGCCACTCCGGCTAGGGCTGTCTTGCCCTACTTCCCTCCAAGCCACTCCCATTTGTCCGCTCCCACATGAGTCAAATCTTTGTTCTTGGCCACACATGCGCTCCGCACCGCATCAGGCCAGAAATGGTCAGGTAGCCCGGCTTCAATGAGCAACCCGCGTGCCGCCTCCGTGATTGTGCGGTCCGCTTGCTCAACGATGCCGTTCATTGTAGGGGAGCATGGCATGGTGAGGGAGTGTCGAATACCATTCTTCTTTAGCCACAACCCAAACTCCCTGCTCATGAACTCTCCCCCTCGATCGGTGCGGATTGACTTGACTAGACGGTCTTGTTGCCGCTCCATCATCGGGAACCAATCCGTCTTAGCAGGAACAACGGACCCACTAGCGACTGGTGCAACAGGCTCACTGGCTACCGAAGCAAGAGCGACAGACTACACACGCTGCAGGCAACACGACAGCTACCTCCACACAACCTCCTCCAACTGACCCACACCCTTGACACACACCCCTTGCTAAACCCCTAACTCCACTCCCACGTCACCCCCCTAGCACCACTCCTTCGGCTCCCACGCACCCACCCCCTTGAGCGGCAACTACAGCAGCGGGAGACGGAGGAGGAGGAGAAGTAGTGGAACGACGCACAGAAACTGCACCCCCATACCCCCCACCCCCAAACCCTAATTCAAGAGAACGGGCAGCAGCAAGGGTGGGGCACCGTCAGAAGCACGGGGGACAGCGAGCAGCTCAGGGGCAAAGAGGAACGAGCCGCCCACGGGCCTGGCACAGCCCGACGAACCGCGCGCAGGCGGCCCGAGCCGCGCGCGGGCCTGGCACAGCCCGTACGGGCCGCGCGCGGGCCGGGCGCAGCCCGTACGGGCCGCGCTCGGGGCTAGCGCAACCCGCGCTGGCCGGGACGGGCGACAGGGGACGACGGCCTGGTCCCCGTCGCCCGTCGATGCGCCCCCTGGGGGCGACGTGCGGACTGACGAGGTAGAAGGCCACCGCGCGCCTTGGGGCGCACGGCGGGCAGAGAACCGCCGCACGCCTCGGGGCGCACGGTGCGCAGAAATCCGCCGCGCGCCTCGGGGCGCACGGCGGGCAGAAAACCGCCGCACGCTCCGATCGCGCGGCGGGAGGAAAAATCCGTCGCACGCCACAGGGCGTGCAACACATAGAGTAGCAGCGGAAGCAGATAGGTGGGCCCACAGGCCAGGAGCGTAGATGCTCTAATACCATGTGAGAATCATAAGCATAGTGAGGAGCCATAGCTAGGGTTTAGCTAGCTAGTCAAGAGAGAAATGAACAAAAGGAGGGTTTCACTAGCAGCAGTTGGGATACATATAGCAAACCCTTACAGGGTTGTACTCGCTATAAAGCACCCCGCTACAGGCCAGATAATAACATTCTGACAGCTTGTACAGCCTGAAGCAGAGTCCACTGCTGTGGTACTCGGCGCTCAACGCAGTTCTAACTGGCGCCGACTGGCAGAAGAGCCAGGTCAATGAGGCGCTCTACTTCAAGGTCGGCAACGACGGAGTGGCGTGCTGGGTGCACGTCTACGTCGACAACCTACTGGCTGCAAGCAGCAGCAGTGCAATGCAGAATGAGTTGAAGGAGCTGCTGGAGGCCGCCTTTGAGCTGCACAAAATTAGCCCGGTTGAGAAGTATCTCGGGCTGGAAATCATGCGTGACTGTCCTACACGGAAGTTGTGGCTTCATCAGCAAGTCTACGTCGACATGCTGCGTCGGTGGTTCATCGACGAGGATCAGACTGGGCGAGTGCCAAAGACGCTGGTCTCCGTCGGCGCCTACGCACAGCTGGTGTCCGACGACGAGGAGTTTCAGTCGTGCGAGGTCGCCTCGCTGCAGTTCGCGGCCACCACGATGAGGCCCGACATTGCTTTTGCTTGTAGCAAGCTTGGATCCGGCCGGACAGTGCGAAGCGACAACCACTGGCGTGAGGTTGATCGCTGTCTGCACTACCTTGCTGAAACTCATGACACCGCTCTGGAGTTCGGCGGCGGACCAGAGTCGCTGTGTCAGTTTGGCTATGCACATGCCAACGATGCTTGCGACAAACAGAATCAGACGAGCACGGGCGACAACGTTTTCGTCTTCGGAGAAGCCGCAGTCTCCTGGTCCAGCTAGCACATCGAGTGCTCGACGCTCTCGCCGACCAAATCAGAGCACGTCGCGGCCAACGAAGATAGCAAAGAGGCTTGCCGTCTATGCTTCCTCCTTGCACAATTCCGTCTGCTCGACCCAAGGAAGCCGACTGTTCTGCATGTGGACAATCAGTCTGCAATCACTATCACAGAGGGCTTGGGGCTCAAGGGCAACCTCAAGCACATGGAGCGACGCTACGCCTGGCTGCAGCAGATAGTAAAGCGCGGGAATATTGCTCTGTAGTAAATCCCGACCTCCGAGCAGCCGGCAAATTTTCTGACAAATGCGCGGCATTTTCCGGCTTTCAACCGGTGCTCTGTCGCAATCAGCCAAGTGCGTCTGGCCAACGTGGGCGACGGGGATGACGAGGTGCAGCAGTAGGTGCCGTGCCCTTTCTGCACAGCTGGTGCGGTGATCTATGTGCTATGTGTGGGGTGCACATAGAAGGGTTTTTCTCCTTGTATTCTATCCCTTCGGGTTTTGGGTGGACCTTGTGTGTGGGTGCCCAAGCGTGAGCTGGGCAGGGGAATGTCGAAGAGAAAGGCCCCGCCCTTGCTTGGGCGCAACCGATCTCGCCGTCGACGGGAAGTTTTCGACGGTTTGGTAGAAGAAGTGGGTTTCTGCAGTTCGAAGGAAGTTTCGGTCGAGCAGGCTCAACTCGACAGAATCAGGTCGACGAGCTCTGCGCGACGCTTTTGGTCGAAGAACTCTGGTCAAAGAGTTTGGGTCGAGGAACTGTGGTCAAATAGTTCGGGTCGAAGAGCTTTGCTTGGCGAACTTTGTTCGACTGAGGGTTGTTGAGCTGATCGACCGATTCCGCAGAGTTGCGCAAAACTCTGCAGAGGCGTGCGAACTTTCGCCCAGGAGGTTCTGGCGAAGTTCTACCAGCGAAATGGCATCACGTGGTCGACGGTGCACACCTGGCAAAACCGACGACACATTTTCTACCTGGCACCTGCGCAATGTGCCTGACGGTGAAACCACCAACCTGCACCTACTTGGTAGGTGCGCACATCTGCGCAGATAGACAATCTGCGACTGTTGATAGTTACCTGCAACTGCAGTGCTGGCAGAACGTGCTCGGTGCAACGCTGGCATATCACTCTGCTGCAGCGTTGGCAAGCCGCTCTTCTGCTGCGCTGGCAGGTTTCGCCCTTGCTAGGTGTTGCATGCCATTCTAGTCCTTTTGTTCCGCATGCCTCAATTGCACTATCAACCTTTCATTACAAGTTGTTCTTTCAATTCCTTAGTGGAAACTCTTGCCAAAACTTCTCTGTGAACACAGCAAGTAGTAAGAACGTTAGAACAAAGCTACGATCACTCGCATAACCCCGTGCCCTACACTGTAGTCCACTCCCGTTTTGTAGTGACTCTCCACAGCTCAGACAGGAGAAGTAGCACGACTCTGTATGGCCAGGTGTCCCGCATGTCTGACTAGCCCGATCACCTGTGCAAATGACGTACAGGCAGCGAGCACTACTCCGAGACCCCCCACTCTAAGCGTACCACTCACGAAGCTACTAAGGCGTAAGGGTCTCGCACGGACGCCGCTGCAGCTGCACCAGACCAACGCCAGAAGCTCCCAACGGAACAGCTGCACTACGACTGCCACTGCGGCCGCCGCCACCACTCCTACTAGTGTACCACTCACGTAGTTGCTTGGGCGGAAGGGTCTCGCGCGGACGCCGGTGCAGCTGCATCTGGCCACCGCCATAAGCTCCCCACCGAACAACTCCACGGCGTCTGCTACTACGGCCTCCACCACTCCCACTGCTGCCACCACCGCCGTCACCACTCCCACCGTTACTAAGAAGAGAAGTCACAGCGGGCAAGCAAGGAGGCGTGCGACCAGTAGAGCGGCACGGAGGGAAGGCAGCGCGGCGAGCAGGCACTAGGGTAGGTCGGGGCGGCGTACGGTCAGGGAAGAGCGACGCGTGGCCAGAGTAGGGCGGTGTGCTGCAGGCAGAGTTGGCGCGCGGCCAGCAGGGCGGCAGGCGGGCTGCAGAGGGCGGCGCGCGGGCAGGCAGGAGTGGTACCTAGGGCTCTTTCATTTCATTTTTTTAGGGTTTAGCAGGGCGCGCTGGGCAACGGGGCGCGTTGGCGTGCTGGGCAGCGAGGCGCGCTGGCGCACTGGGCAGCGGGGCGTGCTCGGAAGCGGGGCGCGCTGGCGTGCTGGCCAGCAGGGCGCGCTGGCGCGTCTGGCAGCAGGGCACGCTAGCACGGTGGGCAGCAAGGGGCGCTGGCGCGCTGGGCAGCGGGGCGCGTTGGCGCGCTGGGCAGCAGGGGCGGCGCGCGGGCTGCAGAGGCGACGCGCGAGCTGCAGGGCGGCGCGCCGGCTGCAGGGGCGGCGCGCGGGCTGCAGAGAAGGCGCGCGGGCTGCAGGGGCAGCGCGATGGGGGGCAGATCAGGGCATGCACAGGGCAGCGCGACGCGGGGCAGGGCAGGGCGTGTGCGGGGCGACGCGGGGCAGGGCAGGGCGTGCGCAGGGCAGCGCAGCGCGGGGCAGGGCAGGGCGTGCGCAGGGCAGCGCGACGCGGGGCAGGGCAGGGCGTGCGCGGGCAGCGCGACGCAGGGCAGGGCGTGCGTGGGGCGGCGCAACGCAGGGCAGGGCAGAGCGCGCGCTAGGCAGCGCAACGCAGGGCAGAGCGCGCGCTAGGCAGCGCAACGCAGGGCAGGGCAAGGCTGCGCGGCAGCCAGCAGGGCGGCGCGCGAGCAAGGTAACGCGACTGGTGGGACAGCGCGACGAACACGGTAGGGCGCTATGGGTAGGGTAACGCGCTACAAGCAGAGAACGATTCGGTGGGCCCTATAAAAAACTGTCCTAGGTCAGGACCTGCTGATACCATGTCAGAATCACGAACGAGAATGAATGAACTAGTAATACGAAGGAGTACAAGAAACAAACCTTAATTGGGTTGTACCCCATTTGGGCTATCATGCTACAGCTTACACAACATGCAGCATAGTTTGACACAGCCCTATAAACTGGCCATAGTGCGCGCCTCACAAGCAAGTATCTCATGAATGAGTGCCTGTAAATCACCAGGCGAGACATGCAGGTGTGGTGCGCCACGTCAACCTCAAGGCAATGCTATGTTCCCGGGTGCTTTGAGACGCCTCATACCCTAAACATCGAACCCCATCATCGCCCCCAGCATTGCGTTTGTAGAAATGTACTACATCAGGTTGTGTATAAAAGTCTATCCTAATATATTACCTGGGTGCACTAAAATAGTCCCAAAATAGTGCACCCACCTCTTTGTTCGAATAGCGAGCCTGTTTTTACTGAGATATTTTGCGCTGAACAAGTTTCGGGCGGACGTGACGGAAAAGCGCGGGGACCGTTAAGTGTTAACGCTTCCTGAACGAAGAGGTACAGTCGTACCCCCCGTCCGTCCATTTTTCGACAAAGAATTTCTGTTGGGTTGGTCACACGACGATGCCAAGGTGATTGGACTCTTTTGACACGTGTGCGTGTGGTGAGTGGCTGGCGATCGCCTACCCCAAACCTTTGGGAGCGTTTCTCTTTGCGCTTGGCGAAGCATCGTCTCATCACCTACCTTTCAATCGCAATTCGTCAAGCGAAAAACATTCCTACTCTCGGGCAGCCCGGATTGTCCCCAGATTATTACACCTTGAAATATTCCGCCAGTATGCGCGCCGCCGTGGGACCACATTGGTGCTGGTGTGTCGAGTCAGAGTGAAGTTCTGCTGTGGTTGTGCTGGTGGGGGGCACAACCACGCAACGCAACGAAAGGAGCAGCCACTTCACCCTGCTGTCGATCTTTCCTCACCCAACCGCATCCCACCACCTCCCTCGAGAGTTGTCCTTGGCATCTCGATTTTTGATCATCCTCCCTCCTCAATCGTGTGCCGCAGAGGCATCTCCCTCGCCTCCCACCCGAGACATTTATTGGGCCAAGCTGGTCATTCTTTGAAACAACGACCTTCAGGCTTTCCTTCCTGCCTCGGCTGCTTCTGGCAGCGGCTGCTGTTCCACCACCACCAGGCCATCAACCTCTCACCCACCTTCCGACCTCGTCACAGTCACTACTATACAACCGCGCCTAGGTACCGGTCGATCCAGGACGCCCTCACATCGATCCCAGCCAGATCGCTTACTGCTCCATACTCAATGGCCTTTTCATCTAACGACAGGAGACACGGACTCCTTCCTTCGTCTCTCTACTCAACAGCAGCAGCCGCTGCGCTCCGCAGAGCCTCAGCTCAGCCGGAGGTGAGCATGTCGGTCGACTTGCTAGCCACGTCGGCTCTGGTTCCGGCGAGGAACGGCCTCGACCTTGCCAGGAAAGCTGGCAACAGCGGCAGCACCAGTGGCAGTGCTGCTAGTCGGTTCTTTGTGCCAGCAGCGACAGAGGCAAAGGGGAAGATCGCAATGCACTCGCCTCAGTTCTACGCGGCGTGCACGGCGGGCGGAATCCTCAGCTGCGGGCTCACGCACATGGCGGTGACGCCGCTCGATCTCGTCAAGTGCAACATGCAGGTGAGGTTTGGACTGTGAGGTTTGGACCGTGATTGGATTAGGTCGTTGTTATGATCTGGTCTTAATTCTGCTAACGGATCGGGGTCGCGTTAATTATCGGATCGCGATGCTGATCTCATGATCAATCGTTCAGGTGATCGTTTCGTTGTTTGATCAGTCGTTCCATAAGTCTGGACCTTCACTCCTCTTTCTTAAAGTCTGATAACCCCTAAATGCTTGAAACGTTAGAATCGACGGGCGAGCATCAAGTAGATTACACATAAGTACTCAAGCGTGAAAACAAGCATGCTGATCGACTTCGGATGTAAGTGCACTGGATTGATGACGATCGGGCGGTTTTGATTGGATCGTTTTAGGCTCTGGATCTACCACAACCAATCAAGATCTTAATGTGGATCATGGGCCCAGAGCTCCTCACATTCCTGGATTCGTGAAGTAGCCTCCATCGTGTCCTGGCCGCGTCCCGAATCTTCTCGATGGCGTTTGATCCCTGAAACCTTGCGTGTGTGTGCTCCGCTGGTTTCAGATCGACCCCGCCAAGTACAAGAGCATCTCGTCGGGCTTCGGCGTGCTTTACCGCGAGCAGGGCTTCCGCGGCTTCTTCCGCGGCTGGGCGCCCACGCTGCTGGGGTACAGCGCGCAGGGCGCGTGCAAGTTCGGCTTCTACGAGTACTTCAAGAAGCTCTACAGCGACCTCGCGGGCCCCGAGTTCAGCGACAAGTACCGCACTCTCATCTACTTGGCGGGATCCGCGTCTGCCGAGGTCATTGCTGACCTGGCACTGTGCCCGTTCGAGGCGGTGAAGGTGCGCGTGCAGACGCAGCCTGGCTTTGCGCGGGGGCTCCTTGACGGCTGGCCCAAATACGTTGCCGCTGAGGGATACGGCGGGTGAGTCATTCTCCTTATATCAGACCTCTTTAAAAAAAAGGTAAAAGCTTTACCATCAGCATGCTTTTGTTCCTGCTTAAGTATGCTTGATCATAACGAATCATCCCTCCGTGCTTGTTGCCATGTTCATTGTGGATAACTTCAGCTAATTCAATTTGTCCCACTTTCGTTATCGTGCAGGCTGTACAAGGGTATCGGACCTCTATGGGGCCGTCAAATTCCCTGTAAGCCGAGAGGCATATAAGCGCTAGTTGTGACTCTGCGATCCACGTCATTTCCCTGTTCGCCTCTTTTACCTTAAACCCTAGCCCCTGATCCTTTTCCTAGCTTTCCGCACTACCATGCGTTTCTGTCACCGTCTCTCCTAGCCTTTTGGAAGCACATGCTGCTTGCAAGGAATAAATCCTGAGGTCCTTTCTCCCCTCCTCCGGTGCGTGTGTGCAGACACGATGATGAAGTTTGCGTGCTTTGAGAAGACGGTGGAGGCGCTGTACAAGTACGTGGTGCCCTACCCCAAGGACGAGTGCTCCAAGCGCACGCAGCTGGGCGTCAGCTTCGCCGCGGGGTACATTGCAGGGGTCTTCTGCGCTGTGGTCTCGCACCCCGCTGACAACCTAGTGTCCTTCCTCAACAACGCCAAGGGCGCCACTGTTGCCCAGGTACACACCCCACCCACGGGCCCAAATCCTCCTTAGTTGACGCTGGAGGGTTGATAGACACCTTGCACCTTGGTTTAGTGTTCATGTCATTGTTCATGGGGCACAGCCTTAAGCTCCTCGTCGTGAAACTACTGAGCTGGCTGGTGTGGCGCACAGGTAGCTTGACCATAATGCGCTGTCTGGATTGCGCATGCTGGTGGCCTTGACATGCAACAGGCGGTGGAGAAGATGGGCATCGTGGCACTGTGCACGCGTGGGCTGCCTCTGCGCATCGTTATGGTGGGCACACTCACAGGGCTGCAATGGGGCATCTACGATGCCTTCAAGGTCTTTGTTGGCTTGTAAGTCTACCTTCCTCACCTCCCTGCTTGCACTTCGCTGCTGCTCCCGCTCTTTCACTTGCTAAATGCTTCTGCTTGTTCATGCTGTGCTGTGCAGGCCAACCACTGGCCATGTGGAGAAGAAGGTAGAGAAGACCGACTGAGCGGAGTGTAGCTGTCTGACTGCTCTTTGAAAAAATCCCTACTGGAGCTGTTAGCATTTTGACTGGTGCTTGCTTCTGTGCTGTGGCTACATTAAAATGTTTTTGCAAGGACTGCAGTTGGCTGCAAAATGGGAAACCGTTCTCAGAATGTGCAAGCAGAACGGCCTGTCACAAACGAAAGTTTGGTGCAAGATGTTATAACCAAGTAATGTAGTGAGAATAATGGGACTTGGTGTTATGAGTTGTTTGAAGAGGAGTGTGCAAATTGCAATATCGCGGGAGTGATAACAAAAAAGCAAGAAATGAGGCTAAGCGCCAGTGCCCTAGATATCAGACTTTTAAATCTGATTCAGCATCCATTCAGACATTCCGTTATCGCCCGGATATAAGACATATATGTCTTATCTCGTACACGGGCAAAAATGCTTGAGTTATCTTGTAAATGGGATGGTTTAGGGTGTCTTATAAGTCTTTAAATGGAAAAAAAAAATAAGTTGACTGTAAGACTTGCAAAGTGTGTAGAAACCACCCAAAGACCAATTTCATTTAAACAGGCCGACCTCGGTGGTGATGCATGCAGCGCCCACACTTTCCACGTGAGGGAGTTGCCACCGCTGGCAACATTCCTCTGTGCTGGCAGCATCTAATGATGCTGCCAGCGTCGTTTTGCTGCCAGGAGCGCATGGATGCTTCCAAAACGCTGCTGGCAGCACGTTGGCAGCGTGAGGGCTGTCCTCTATGAGGAGATGCCTCCTAGAGGAGCGGCTCGGCACCTATGGATGGGGCACTCTGGCTGGGGGGGGTAGTCGGGCTCTCACTTCATTTCGTGCTCAAGGAGGTTGAATACTCGTCTCAACCTTGCTCTCGGCAGGCTCTCTAACCATGCGCAGCAAAGTACTAGTAGGCAAGTCCTCACCTCGTCCTCACGTGCAGGTGAATAAATACGGGCGAATGCACAGGAAGCGGCGGTGGATGCGAATGAGGAGACTGACGACGAGGCGGGGGTGGAACTTGAGACATTTGCGCGTGCGGATGCGACCGCAGTTGCGGATGCTGAAGGCGAGGAAGGCGGCAACGACGACCCATGGAGCTTTGGGACTGACGACAACGTCCCGCTACTGAAGCGGAGGCTGCGCCATCGCCTACAGTCCAAGTCAAAGCGGGCCCGTGTGGTGCTCTCTGACGACGACGGTGCGGGGGAGGAGCGTCGCCCGATACTCACCGCTGCAGAGAAGGGGAAAGCCAAGGTCGCGGAAGCCCCTGCTAAGGCCCCCGCTAAGGTCCCTGCTCGTCGCCGCACAAGCAACAAGAAGCTGACATCCGACGGAGACTCGGGATCCAGCAAGGGTGCGGCTAAGAAGAAGGCGAAGAAGGCGCCGAATCCTCACGACATCGTCGTGAACGAGCCGCTAGGCAGCGACGATGAGAACACGGCGACGGCGGGCCCGATTCCCACGTTCCCTGAGAAGGTAACGCCGAGGGACCCCACCCTCCATAATCCCAACACCCGCCCACCTTCCCCTCGCAGCAAAGACACTACGAAGAAGCGCCGCAGTTGGACCGTGCGTGAGAAGCTTAAGTGGGCGCGCTGCTATCAGGATCTCGGCTCCTTGAAGAAGACGAGCGTGGAATCAACCGCGTCCATCGCCTGCATCAGACGCTGGTGTGCGGAGGCGGAAGCGGGCATCTACAAGGGCGCGGCCAACTGCTGCAAGCGGATGCACGGGGGGGGGCGCCACTCACACTACCCCGACATGGAGGCAGCGTTGTACCGCTACATCTGCCTTCAGCGCGCTAACGGGGTGGCCATCTCGGTGAAGGACACCCAGAAGTGGAGCCGCGAGTGGATGAAGAAGCATTACCCCGGCAAGAACTGGAACGCGAGCTCTCAGTGGAGCCAACGTTTCCGTGACCGCTGGAACCTGGTGATGCGGGTGAAGACCAAGGTCGGCCAACGTTTGTCAGCAGGTGCGTGTTGAAGGATTTCGTCTGGCGCTCTATTAAATGCATGTACCTCACCCAGTGTCTAACCATCCCGTGCTTCCGTTGCGCTTGTCCCGTTTGCAGAGTGCGCGAAGGACTGCGAGTCCTTCTGGAAGTTTGTGCGCATCAACAAGGCGCGACACAAAATCGACCTAGCCCGCATCATCAAGGCGGACCAGACTCCTCTATTCGTGGAGATGCCAGCCGAACGGACGATCGAGCACCATGGCGTGCGCTCGGTCCCAATCCGCACTGCAAGCTACCAGAAGACGCGCTTGACGGTGATGCTTGCGTGCACTGCATCCGGGGAGAAGCTGCGACCGTGGGTGTGGTTCAAGATGAAGAACGTCCCCAACTGTGAGATTCCGGAGGGTAAGCGAGTGTGAATTCAACCGTGCGACTGCCTGATGAGCGTGCCCCACTGTGCTGAAGCCCGTCTGTCCCCTGTGTGCCTGGCAGGAATCGTGGTCCAAGCACAGGACAACGGGTGGATGGACGAGACCGCTGTGCAGACCTAGCTGTCCAAGGAGGTGCTGCCCCAACTGAACCCCCAGCGCGGCCAGAACGCAAGGCGGGCGATGGTGGTGTTGGACTCCTACCGCGGTCACATCACCTAGACCATGCTTCAGTCGTACCGCACGCACAGCATCACCCCTGCAGTCATCCCAGCGGGTTGTACGAGCCAGATTCTACCCCTGGACGTCTTCATGAACCGGTGCTTCAAGGCTACAGTGCGAGCGCGCTACGCCAGGTGGTTCATGCGTGAAGGGATTCACCTGAAGACGAAGAAGGGTGAGTTGGTCCTTCATTTACGGTTTCATTCATGTTCTGTTTTGTGTCCTTGTGTTAAACATGCTCCTTCATATCCGTGTCTCTTACATCTCGTTGCCCCGTCCTCTGTCCCACCCGCAGGGAACCTGCGGAGGCCTCCGCACTCCGTGGTGCTGCAGTGGATCGCGGAGGCTTGGGATAAAGTCCCTAAGCAGTTCATCATCGACGCGTTCCGCCACTGTGGGATCTCGAGCAAGCTGGACGGAACAGAGAACCATCTGGTGATGTCTCACCTGCGCGCTAGGAGCACCACCGATGTCTCCGCGGACATGTCTCTCGGGGGGACCACAGGCGACAACACGCGCCTGCTCGGTCGGGCTCCAGAGGAGAAGGAGGAGGCGATGCAGGCGGAGGGCGTGCAGGAGGTGGCCGTGGCAACCGGCCTGGAGGTGCTGTACCAGGACACCCCCAACTACCGCGGAGCGGCGGCCGAGGCTGACCGCATGATCGAGCCTAGGGAGACGGCTAGGCATGCCTGGCGAGTGCCAGACCTGGGTGTAGAGCCTGATGTTAGTGCAGGTGAGGAGGCGGTGACTGAGGGGGGTTAGGTAGAAGTAGAGATTCATGACTGTATGCATGTACCCCCCTAAAGTAGGAAAGCTAGATAAGAAGACACTCCCTGTTTATAAGAAAACCCCTAAACCCTGGTTCTGATTATAAGACATATATGTCTTAACTCGTACACACAAATAGGTGTTGTATAAAAAGGCTTGCTTGTTTATAAGAGACATCCGTATAGTAGACAACCCCTGTCTACTATTCAACACTGTCTTATATCCGGGCGATGACGGTTTTTTGCGTACCTAGTCTGAAGTCTAAATTTTGTCAAACTAAATCTGTGTTAGTTCTGTGTAGGCTATGTTGGAAACAATCGGTCCTAAGCACCTCTGTCGTGTTGAAACACCAAGGCACAAGCAAAGCAAAGCATATCGAGGAACCAGCGAGTCAACCCTTGGAGGTTGAAGTAACCGCTGGAGGTTACGCGAAAGTCAAAGGTCAGTGACCTTTGACTTGACAAGTACAGCGCGACAGCAAGGACACACAACTGACTCGTTACATAGTAGTTGCCCGAGTCGTCACTGTATCGAATCGCAACAGCAACAGTGAAGTAGTTATAACTGTGTCTTTTCATATTCCCTGTATTCATATATAATATTGTATCTCCTTGTTTTAATCAACTTACTTTGCTCTCACATACTAGCGCAAGGTGGTTCACAACAGTTTATTAACGCTTCCGCTATTACACCACCTCTACCCAGAGTTCACCCCTGCAAAGATCCTAAGGGCCCTTTTTCAACCCTACAAGCTATAGTGGGGTAGCCCATATAGGGTAAAACCCAAAGTTAGGGCTAGTACTTGTACCCTCATTTCATTCAATGCAACCATTTCTGCTTGCTATGTTGACATGGTATCAGAGCAGTAGGTCCGTAGGACCGTTTTTCTTTTGGGCCCACCATACTTGGCTTTCGACTGCGGTTACCGCGTTACTCCACTACCACCGCGCCGCGCTACCCTGCGCCAGCGCCCTGCCCTACGCCAGCGCCCTGCCCTGCGCCGGCGCCCTGCCCTGCGCCAGCGCACTGCCCTGCGCCAGTGCCCTGCACTGCGCCAGCGCTCTGCCCTGCCCTAGCGCCCTGCCCTGCGCCGGCGCCCTGCCCTGCGCCAGCGCCCTGCCCTGCGCCAGCGCCCTGCCCAGCGCCAGCGCCCTGCCCTGCGCCGGCACCCTGCCCTGCGCCGGCGCCCTGCCCTGCACCGGCTCCCTGCCCTGCGCCGGCGCCCTGCCCTGCGCCGGCGCCCTGCCCTACGCCCGCGCTGCAGCCCTGCGCGTCGCGCCCTACAGCAGCCCGCGCATCGCGCGCTACTGCCCCGCGTGTCGCGCTCTGCTGTAGCCCGCACGTCGCGACCTAAGGCAGCCCACGACTCGCACGCTGCTGCCTCGCGCGTCGCGCTTTGCTGCAGCCCGCGCCTCGCACCCTAAGGCAGCCAATCGCGTCGCACTCTGCTGCCCTTCGCGTCACGCACTGCTGCAGCCTGCGCCAACGCCCTGCCCTGCGCTGGCGCCCTGCCCTGCGCGCGCTGGCGCCCTGCCCTACGCCAGCGCCCTGCCCTGCGCCCGCGCCCTGCCCTGCGCCAGCGCCCTGCCCTGCGCCACAGGTGTCAGCCAGAGGTGATTTCCTGAGAGGGGAAGACACGGCGCGAGGTGGGGTGGTAAAACTGCCAGCCATGCACCTCAGGGACAAAGCAAAGGAAGACACAGGGCATGGTGCGGGAGGAGAGCTTGTCCGCGGACGTATCGCGGACAAGGGCACGAGCACCCCAGACCCAAAAACGCGACGCATTGCCAACCTCTCCCTGCCAACGCAGTGTGGGCGAGGTCTCCGGCAAGGAGACACGGGGCCAGAGGTTGAGCTGCTGCCTGGCGTACCGAACCGCAAACGGCCACAGAAAATGGGGATCCGCCGATCAAGGAGGTACGAGGGACCTCCATGACTAAGCCAATGCGGCGCTCGGCAACCCCATTTCGCTTCGTTGAGCCCGGAAGCGTGAACAACTGCTCGATGCCCTCCCCCTAACAGAAAGCCCGCAAGAG
The DNA here is from genome assembly GCA_948144175.1 of Closterium sp. NIES-65. Taxonomy (NCBI): domain Eukaryota; kingdom Viridiplantae; phylum Streptophyta; class Zygnematophyceae; order Desmidiales; family Closteriaceae; genus Closterium; species Closterium sp. NIES-65. Next base: position 4,031,982 of record CANXME010001361.1, on the reverse strand, counting down.
GTCGGAGGTGAACTCACCACCTCTGTCAGAGTGGAGACGCAGGACAGGAAGGTCCTGGCGGAACTTGCGGCGGAGCTGGAGACGAACTGCTCGGATCCAAGGGATCAGGACAGTAGGGACCTCACCCTTGGTGCGCAAGGGGAACACCGTGGTGTAACGCGTGTAGTCGTCGACAACCAGCAGAAAGTACCACTCACCGCCCTGTCCACGGACGCGTGCTGGGCCCCACACATCCATGTGGAGGGTCTGCAGAGGAGCCTCTGTCGGGGGAAACGAGGAGGAGTGAGGAGCGGCGCGCTGCCGCCCCTCAACGCAAGGAAGGCAGGGCGGCGCAGGCGAGGCAGGGAGGGGAGGGAGAGACCCGGGAAGACCTGACACAAGGAGGCAACGGTTCATGCCACATAGACGTGGCAAGGAGGGGTGACCCAGGCGGTGATGCCAGAGAAGAGTCTGGTGCGACAGGGAGCGACACTCACAAGGGGAGGCTACCTGACCTGACGCAGACACCTGATCAGTAGTAGCTACCTGAGGGGACTCAGTGGTCAGTGTGTAAAGACTCGACCTTGGCCGACGGGTGAACGTGGCCAGGTGACGGCCATTCCGCGAGCACGTACAGATCGCCTCGCACGGTCCTCCAGGGGTAAAGGTATCAACCCATGCATCCTGGAGGGCTGCGTTGCTCACCAGGTTTGTAGAGAATGAGGGGAGGTGAAGACCTGTCAGTGAGCCAGACGGACCCGCTGGGCATGGTACCACAGTGGAGGACCGTGCAAGAACTGGGCCCCCTGAGGGGTCAGCCAGAGACACTGCAACAGGTGCAGGGAGTGGCGTCAGTGCGGTACTGTCTCGAAAGAAACAGCGGGAAGCCCCTGAGTCAAGCGTGAAGGTGTGCAAGGCCTCAGCAGGCGCAGTACCTCAGAGAGCAAACTCGGTAGCACCTAAGGCAGAAGCCTCACCAGCACCTAGAGCAGCAACCTCTGTACCGGGGTCGTACTGCACACAGAGGTAGCAGTCACTCTTAGCACCACCAGGCAAAGGATACATAGGAGTAAGGATGGTGTCAGAGTCTAAAGCAAAGACATCAACGCCCGACCTAAGCAGCTCAAGCCAGTGTTGAATCTCAGTCTTGTCGCCAAACTCTGCGCGCCAGACGTCACTCAAATAGGCGAAGCAGCAGGACTGTGCGTGACCAGGTGTCCCACAGGTCTGACCAGCTCGACGACCTGTGCAAATGACGTACGAGCAGCGACCAGGACTCAGAGACGTCCCACGCTGGTAAAGCCACTCAAGAAGCTGCTGGGACGTAAGGCTTGGACGCCGCCGTAGCAGCATCTGACCACCACCAGAAACTCCGCACCAAACAGCGCCACTGTGATTGCTACTACGGCCGCCACCACTCCCACTGCTGCCACCACCGCCGTCACCACTCCCACCGGTACAACAAAGGGAAGTCATGGCGGGCAAGCTAGGAGGAGCTCGATCTCTACGGCAGTACGGAGTGAAGGCAGTAGCACGAGTAGCAGCACCAGCAGCAGCAGCACGATCTCACCTGTGGTGCCTGTAGGAACAGCTGGAGGTCATCGACCAGCGCCCTGCCCTGCGCCAGCACTGTAGGAACAGCTGGAGGTCATCGACCCAGACCTCAAAGTCAACAGCACGACCCTCAGGATCAAAGGTAAGGACATTGGGGGTAGCTATGACTGCAGTGGCCTAGCAGGGAGTGATCTCACCAGTCCGAGTAAGTAGGGCCGGGGCGCGCCGATAGGAATAGTAGCGGCTCAACGGCAGGGCGGCCGCAGGCTTGGCTGCTGGGCGGCTCGGTTGTCGGGCGGCTCGGCGGCTCGGTTGCTGGGCGGCTCGGTGGCTCGGTGGCCCGGCTGTTGGGCGGCTCAGCTGCTGGGCTGCTCGGCGGCTTGGTGGCTCGGCTGCTCAGCTGCTGGGCGGCTCAACAGTGAAGGGGCCGGTAGAGGCGGCGACGGGGTCAGTAGAGGTGGCGACGGGGCCGGCAGAGGCGGCGATGGGGCCGCTAGGGGCAGCGACGGGGCCGCGTAGGGAGGGGAGCGGCGACGGGGCCGCGAGGGTTGGTTACGGGGCCGCGTAGGGGCGGCGTCGAGGCCGCGTAGGGAGTGGAGCGGCGACGGGGCCGCTAGGGGCGGCGACGGGGCCGCGTAGGGGCGGCGACGGGGCCGCGTAGGGGCGGCGACGGGGCCACGTAGGGAGAGAGGCGGCGACGGGGCCGCTAGGGGCGGCGACGGGGCCACGTAGGGGCGGCGACAGGGCCGCTTAGGGGCGGCGACGCGGCCGCGTAGGGAGAGAGGCGGCGACGGGGCCGCTAGGGGCGACGACGGGGCCGCTAGGGGCGGCGACAAGGCCGCGTAGGGGCGGCGACGGGGCCGCTAGGGGCCGCGAGGGGCCTGGAAGGGCGGCGACGGGGCCGCTAGGGGTGGCGCGAGGGGCCGTTATAGGGGCCTCTAAGAGAGTTCGACAGAAGGGCGGCCCACAAGGCGCGCCTCGGGCAGGAGCGACTGACGCTCCGGTCAGAAAATAAAAAAAATCAGTGGTGGGCCCAAGGAAGCGTTCCCACTAGGGAACCTGCTCTATACCATGTGAAGAAATGAGGAATGAATGAACTAGCACAAGATTGGGTACAAGTAGGAAACCCTAGGAATCTGTACTCCATAGTGTCTACCCCACTATAGCCTAGACAAGCTATATGATAAATGTTTGACATTGACATGAAACCGCCAGAACCTAAGGGTTTCTGTGGCAAACAGCAGACACGTTTATCACCACGAGAAGGGCATCGTTGATTATTAATCACCAGTGTAGTGCTTACAGAGCAGGATGACGAGAGATGCTGCGTGTTGCATGTTGGTGTTAGCAGCACCATCGCGAAAAAGGGCAGTTCAAAAAGAAACGTAAAAGTTACTCTACTTCAACTTTCAAGATATATTTTTTACGCAAGGTAAAAGTCAAGGTTCCAAATCTGCATACCGAACGTGACTTGCAAAGCAACTTTCCTGTCACTCTTCCTTCACTAACTGTACACATTGACTCAACTGACCAAGTATACAGTGAAGCAACTTTCCCGTCAATTTAGAGCAACCTGTACAAAAGTGTCTCGACAACGCCACGTGGCATTCGACGTACTCGAGATGAAACTCCAACGTGCTGACATGGCGGACACCGTATTCTAACGTAAACCGTCGGATGCGAATCTGATTGACGCACGCGATCCTGCTCTGTGGACCAATCAGAGCCTGATAATGGTGTACAGTAACATCGTACGATTAGCTGGCAATTACTGCAAAATCCCTGCGACGAATTTGATTGACGTGGCTATTCCGAAGGTTCACTTTTATGTATATCCTCATTCTTCATATAGTTTTCACAACGCATACACTCACTTGGTTTCTACACCTACGCCTAACTTGTAATGCACTGCTAAGTGTCTATACCTGCTTCTCTGCCCAACCTTACGACAATCACTGCGCATATGCACAGCTAACAAGCTGCAACCTCTACAGAGTTAGCCAACTAATTTAACCTGCAAGAACAAAGAAAATAAAAATATGTGTCAGACATATATGCTATAGTTTGTGTAGGCTGTAGTGGGGCAGTTCATATGGGGTACAACACTTTAGGGTTTACTACTTGTACTCCTCATTCTGCTCAATGCATTCATTCTCGTTTCTTATCATGGTATTGAGCAGGTTCAATAGTGGGAACGCTACCTAGGGTCCACCACGATATTTTTTTTTCCTGCCCGAAGCGTGCTTCACTCCTGCCCGAGTCGCGCTCTATGTGCCCTCCCTTCCTTCGAGCCGCCCTTAGTGGCCCCTCTCACGGCCCCTTTGGCCGCCCTTACGGCCCCTCGCGCCGCCCTCAACGGCCCCTCGCGCCGCCCTTACGGCCCCTTACGGCCCCTCGCGCTGCCCTTACGGCCCCTTGCGGCCCCTCGCGCCGCCCTTACGGCCCTTGCGCGGCCCCCTTTTGGCCCCTCGCGGCGCCCTTTCCAACACCTTACGGCCCCGTCGCCGCCCCGTTTAGGCCCCTTGCGGCCCCTCTGCAGCCCCTCTGACACCCCGTCGCCACCACCTGCGGCCCCGTCGTCGTCACCTGCGGCCCCGTCGCCGCCACCTGCGGCCCCGTCGCCGCCACCAGCGGCCCCGTCGCCGCCACCTACGGCCCCGTCGCCGCCACCTGCGGCCCCGTCGCCGCCACCTGCGGCCACGCAGCCGCCACCTGCGGCCCCGCCGCCACCTGCAGCCCCGTCGCCGCCACCTGCGGCCCCATCGCCGCCACCTGCGGCCCCGTCGCCATCACCTGCGGCCCCGTCGCCCTCCCCTAGCTGCCCTGTCACCGCTCAGCCGCCCAGTGACCGAGCCGCCGAGCAGCCCAACAGCCGAGCCGCCCACCTGCCGAGCAACCAAGCCGCCCAGCAGCCGAGCCGCCCAGCAGCCGAGCCGCCCAGCAGCCGAGCCGCCCAGCAGCCGAGCCGCCCAGCAGCCGAGCCGCCCAGCTGCCGAGCCGCCGAGCCGCCCAGCAGCCGAGCCGGCCAGCAGCCAAGCCGCCCTGCCGCCGAGCTGCCGAGCCGCCGAGCCGCCCTACTGTCGAGCCGCTACTGTTCCTACCGGTGCGCCCCGGCCCTCCTTCCTCGGACTGGTGAGCTCACTCCCTACTAGGCCACTGCAGTCATGGCTACCCCTAGTGTCCTTACTTTTGATGCTGAGGGCCGTGCCGTTGACTTTGAGGTCTGGGTCGATGACCTCCAGCTGTATCTCCAGTGCGATAGGGCAGACGGACTCTCTCTGTTCGATCTCACCTCTGGTGCCTCTCCTACTCCGCCTGCTACTTCTGACAGCACTGTTCGCTCACAGTGGGCCACACGCGATGCTGCTGCTCGCCTTGCTGTGCATCGCCAGTTACCGACCACTGAGCGTGCACACTTTAGACAGTACAAGAGTGCTCAGACCTTGTATGACGCTGTAGTTGCACGCTACTCCTCCCCTGCCACAGCTGCACTGAGCCGCCTCATCCTACCGTACCTCTTCCTTGACCTTGCTGCCTTTCCCACAGTCGCTGACCTCATTACGCACCTCCGCACTAGTGACACTTGCTACCGCACTGCGCTTCCTTCTGAGTTCTGCGCCAAGAAACCCCCCCCATGTACATCACCCTCTACTACATAGTCACCCGGCTCCCTGACTCTCTCCGCATAGTCAGGGACCACTTCCTCTCAGTTTGCCCCACCACTCTCACCGTTGACCTCCTCCAGAAGGCCATCCTAGCAGCAGAGAAGAGCATAGTCGCTGTAGGAGCCTCTCGTGGTGACCCTCGCACCCCCGTCTTTGAGGGGTGTTCCACCTCCCCCCTTTTGCCCTCTGTTGCATCTGCTGCTGCGGCCGACCTCGTTGGTTTCGAGTCAGTCGGCGCTGCGTCTGCCCCGAGCGGGAGACGCCGCACCGGCAAGGGCAAGGGGGGCAAGGGCGCTGGAGGGGCTGGCGGGGGGGGTGGAGGTGGCGGTGGAGGCAGTGGAGGGGGTGGGGGTGGTGGTGGGAGTGGTGGCGGGGGTGGAGGTGTCGGTGGCAGCAGTGGAGGCGGAGGAGGCAGCGGCGGTGGCGGAGGGAGCGGAGGCGGCGGAGGTGGTGGAGGCGGCGGAGGCGGCGGAGGTGGCGGAGGCGGCGGCCGCAACAGTGGACCTGGTCGCAGCTCTGTGCAGAGGAGTGGCTCCTGTGGCGGTACGCGCCAGCAGCAGCAGCGCGGTCGTGAGACCCTGTCCCCTCAGCAGCTTCGTGAGTGGTACGCTGCGCGTCAGCGCGGTGGGGGTACAGATCCCTGCACCTATGTTCTCCGCACCGGCGACCGCGCTTGTGAGCAGTGCGGGGTCCCGCACTCCACCCAGCGCTGCTTTGGCCGACTGACAGACACGTGGCGTCATCAGTTCCCTGAGGCCTCTGAGATCCCTCGCTAGGGAGAGCTGTCTAGGGCGGGGGTTGCTATCTTTGATCTTGATTTTGATGCTATTCTTGCTGCCATGTATGCTGTTGCTGATAGTGTTGAGGGTGACTGTTACCTGTGTGTTCCGCCTGACCCAGGAATTGAGCCTGGTGCTCTAGGTGCTAGCGCGTCTGCTGCCCTAAGTGCTGGAGAGTCTGCCCTCTCAGGTACCACGTCGGCTCAGGCCTTACACACCTTCACCCTTGACTCGGGTGCTTCTCGCTCCTTCTTTCGGGACCGCACCACACTTACACCGCTCAGTCGGCCGGTTGCGGTCTCCCTGGCGGACCCCTCTGGGGGTCTTGTCCTTGCTCGCTTCTCCAGTGTCTTACCGTGTCCGGCAGCCCCCTCTGGCAACCTGTCAGGTCTCTACCTCCCCTCGTTCTCTACGAACTTGGTGAGTGGAGCGGACCTCCAGGATCAGGGGGTTGACCAGTTCACCCGTGCGAGTCAGCGGGTGACCCACTAAATGTGTGCTCGGACAGGCCGACACTTGGCCACGTTCACCCGTTGGCCGGGGTCGGGCCTGTACACCCTCACTACTGAGTCTCCTCCGGCTGCTGAGCCTGGTCAGGTCACTGCGTCGAGTCAAGTGTTTGCAGCAGCGTCCAGGTCTAGACCTGAGTCTCCTCCCTGCTCGTGTCGTCTCCTGTCTCACCAGACTCTCCTTTGGCACCACCGCCTTGGTCACCCCTCTTTGCCTCGTCTCCGAGGCATGGCCTCCCATGTCGTTGTCTCTGGTCTCCCCCGGTCTCTCCCTCCTCTTCCTCCGAGGCCTGCTCGTACCTGCGTCCCCTGCGTCGAGGGGCGACAGCGCGTCGCCCCTCACTCCTCCGAGTTTCCTCCGACAGAGGCTCCGTTGCAGACTCTTCACATGGACGTGTGGGGCCCCGCCCGCGTCCGTGGCCAGGGGCACGAGCGTTACTTCCTGTTGGTGGTTGACGACTACTCGCGTTACACCACGGTCTTCCCCTTGCGCAGCAAGGGCGACGTCACTGAGGTGTTGATCGACTGGATCCGCGCAGCTCTTCTCCAACTCAGAGAGATTTTCGGCTCCGGCTTTCCTGTTCTGCGTCTGCACTCTGACAGAGGCGGGGAGTTTTCCTCTGCCCATCTGGGAGCCTTCTGTCGTGCACAGGGCATCCGCCAGACCTTCATGCTTCCGGCCTCTCCACAGCAAAATGGGATTGCTGAGCGCCGCATTGGCATGGTCATGGACGTCGCTCGTACGTCCATGATCCATGCGGCTGCCCCCATTTTCTGTGGCCGTTTCCGGTTCAGTACGCCGCGCATCAGCTCAACCTTCAGCCCCGAGTCTCCTTACCAGAGACCTCTCCCACCTTGCAGTGGACGGGGAAGGTTGGCGATGCGTCTGCGTTTCGGGTCTGGGGATCTCGGGCGTTTGTCCGCGACTTGTCTACAGACAAGTTGTCCCCCCGTGCTGTTCCCTGCGTCCTCCTTGGCTTCCCCCCTGACGCGCCTGGTTGGCAGTTTTACCACCCCACCTCGCGCCGTTTTCTGTCCTCCCAGGACGTCACCTTTGACGAGTCGGTACCTTACTACCGTCTCTTCCCCTACCGCGCCGCGCCCCTTCCCCCACCGCCGCTCTTCCTTGCACCAGGTCCTCCCCCGGTAGACCCCCTCCACCCTCAGGGTCCTGCCCCGTTAGGTGTGTCCCAGGTAGACGCAGTCGAGCCTGTCGAGGTAGCTGTTGACTCTGCTGCTACTAGAGGTGCTGAGCCTGCGGGTGCCGGGTCTGAGGGTGCTGAGCCTGGGGGTGCTGAGCCTGGGGGTGCTGAGACTGGGGGTGCTGAGTGTGGGGGTGCTGAGTCTTGAGGTGCTGGGCCTAGGGGTGCGGAGCCTGGGGGTGCGGAGCCTGTGGCCGCCGGCGGTGCTTCGTCGAGGCGAGAGCCACTCTCTCCGCAAGAGCTGCGCGAGTGGTTTGCCCGGCGTTGGAGTCGTGCTGCTGGAGCTGGAGGTACTACTGCTGCTACTGGTCCCGGAGGGGCTCATACTTGCTATGCTGGAGCTGCTGGACCTGGGGATGCTGCTGGGGCTGCTAAAGTTGGTCCTGCTGGAGTTGCTTGCGGTACTGGAGCTGCCAGTCCTGCTGGAGTTGGTGCTACTGGAGCTGCTGGAGCTGCAGGAGCTAGAGCTGCTGGGGGTGTTAGCGCAAGTGTTTCTGCTGGCGCTGGTGCGTCTGAGGGTGCTCGAGTTGGCGCTGTTGGAGCTAGAGGTGCTGCTTGTACTGGTGCTGTCCCTGTTGGGTCTGGAGGTGCTCTGCGGCTGCGGCCGTACTTCGTTCCACTCCTTGAGCAGGTTCTTGGTCTCCCGCCTTCTACTGGTCCTGCTCCTCCCTTAGAGTGTCCACACCCTGTCCAGTCGCAGCCCGCCTCCCCTCTACCTGCTCCTTCTCCCTACACTGGTCCTACTGGAGGTCTTGCTGAGCGTCATGAGCCTGCATCTCGTCCTGCGTTGCCTGTTCGTGCTGCTCGCAATAGTGGTCGTACTACGCGTCCACGTCCTCCTCCGGTCCCCGGCACATACCAGATGGCGCTGCGTCCTTCCACTGCTCCTCTGCGTGTCCTATTGCCGTCTCCTCCAGAGTCCTCTCTTCCTAGTCTTGCTGACCCGGAGTCTGACTCTCTTCGTGCTGCTAGTCCTTCTGTCACGCGTCTCTTGGCTACTGTTGTCACTGACCTTTCATTTGATTCCACTGCTGCGTCTTCCCTAGTTACTGAGCTTGTCGACGTCGCTGCTCGCTGTCGTCTAGACTACGCTGTTAATCTAGTTGCTGGGTTTGAGTCTGTCTGTCCTCAATCCGTCGAGGGTGAGTGTGCTCTTAGCACGGACGTCCTTGAGGACAGGAAGGAGGAGTTCCAGTGCTTTGCTGCTGCTTTGCCCCATCTCGTGTCCACGCTGATTGCCCCTGAGGGATTCCCGGATGCACCAGACATCCCCACTCCTCGATCGTACGCTAAGGCGATCGAGGGTCCCTACTCCTCTCAGTGGCAGTTGGCCATGGACGCAGAGATGGCTTCCTGGAAGTCCACACGCACCTACGTCGACGAGGTTCCCCCACCTGGGGCGAACATCGTCAGTGGCATGTGGATTTTCAGGGTGAAGCGGCCGCCGGGTTCTCCGCCTGTCTTCAAGGCGCGTTACGTGGCTCGAGGCTTCAGTCAGCGAGAGGGAGTTGACTTCTTCCAGACCTTCTCTCCCACCCCAAAGATGACCACTCTTCGGGTGCTGCTGCACATAGCCGCTCAGCGCGACTACGAGCTTCACTCTCTTGACTTCAGCACTGCTTTCCTGCAGGGCAGCCTGCACTAGGAGATCTGGCTGCGCCGCCCACCTGACTTCACTAGGTCGTTTCCTCCTGGTACCCAGAGGAGCCTCCGTCGGCCAGTCTACGGTCTACGCCAAGCGCCCCGTGAGTGGCACGACACACTGAGGACTACACTTTCCGCTCTTGGGTTTGCTCCTTCTACAGCCGACCGGTCGCTGTTTTTGCGCACCGACACCTCTTTACTGCCGTTCTACATCCTCGTGTACGTCGACGACTTGGTCTTTGACACTGCTGACACTGCAGGACTCGCCCACGTGAAGTCCGAGCTGCAGAAGAGACACACGTGCACAGACCTGGGTGAACTACGCAGCTACCTTGGCTTGTAGATCACCCGGGACAGAGCACAGCGCACCATTACCCTGACTCAGTCACACATGGTGCAGCAGGTCCTTCAGCGCTTCGGCTTCACGTACTCCTCGCCTCAGGCCACTCCTCTGTCTACTCGCCACTCGCTCTCAGCTCTGCCTTCGAATGAGTCCGTAGAGCCGAGTGGCCCGTACCCAGAGCTTGTTGGCTCCCTCATGTACCTGATGACCTGCACACGACCAAACCTTGCATACCCTCTTAGCATCTTGGCACGCTATGTTGCTCCTGGGAGACACCGACCAGAGCACATGGCTGCAGCGAAGAGGGTGTTGCGCTACGTGTGCAGTACGTCGGGCATGGGGCTAGTGCTTGGAGGGCGATGTCGAGTGGTCCTCACAGGTCACGCAGATGCTTCTTGGGCTAACGACCAGGCTCTGCAGCGGTCGTCACAGGGTTACACCTTCAGCCTTGGCTCCGGCTCTGTTTTGTGGCGGTCTACCCGCTCGTCTTCTGTTCTCAGCTCTAGCTGTGAGGCTGAGATCTACGGAGGGGCCATGACTGCACAGGAGCTACGCTGGCTCACCTACCTGCTGACTGACCTAGGAGAGCCGCCTCGTTCTCCTCCAGTTCTGTACGTAGACAACAAGGCCATGCTGGCCTTGTGTCGGGAGCACAGACTGGAGCACAGAACGAAGCACATTGCTCTCCGCTACCTCCTGGCTTGTGAGCTGCAGCAGAGTGGTCAGCTCTATCTCACCTACGTGGCCTCTGAGGCCAACACTGCTGATATCTTCACCAAGGCGCTTCCGCCTTGTGATCATCAGCGGTTCTGTACTATGCTAGGTCTTGTGCCTACTTGGCCTCACTTGCTCACTTCTTGACCTTGCTTGTACTGTACTCTTTCTATACCTGCACTTGCTTGGTTACCTTTATATATATGATCTTGCATGTGAACTGGCCTTGTGGCCTTGCTTTTGTGCTCGGACTGTGTGGTGACGTTGTGATCCACCCTAAGCTTGCTTTGCTTTGCTTGACTGGTCTTGTGACCCCTTGTTCTCCCCCACTTTGCCTATGGGGGTGTGTCAGGCATATATGCTATAGTCTGTGTAGGCTGTAGTGGGGCAGTTCATATGGGGTACAACACTTGAGGGTTTACTACTTGTACTCCTCATTTTGCTCAATGCGTTCATTCTCGTTTCTTATCAACATGGTGAACAAGCAAGAAATTCCAACTTTCTGTCACTCACCATTCGCCTGTGGGATGCTGTTGCTAGTGCTGTCAACGTGAATGAGCACTCACCATTCGCAATGCTGGAGTACGATTTAATGGTGAAAAATAAACATATTGAGTTTCTGGTAGACGATAAGCCTGCAAAAACAGGTACGCCTTGCAACACATGCACACACTGCATACTGTCATGCATCCTTCGCACATTGGTCCAGAGGGGTTAGTTAAAGCATGTACTTAGTTGTAAGCATGGTCACTCGCGACGGTACTATCGATGATGGTACACGACGATGCTGTTGCAACAGCCATATTCGCGATCGTAAAAATGGCCAGCCTATGCTGGAAACCGGACATTCACATGATTAGTTGCAAACACAGAACAAATTGCCAAAAACAGAATACATCGCGACAATCGTAGCTACGCACAAAACGAAGCTCGGAATCGATACATTGAGATTGGGTAACAACATTACGAAACTTGCTAGTTAAAAGTGAACGAAATCAACAAAATAGGCAGATTGAAACAACATACACTAATCACACATGGGATGCTGCGCGACGATTTCCGGGCTCTGCGTGAACGACGCCCACCCAAGCAGCCAGCACAGCTGCTGCAGCGCGATGGTGATGTTGGAAAATTTCCGTCAATACCTGGTGGCGCAATATGGGGAAAAAAAAAGAGACAGGGGACGGAAGACTGATGAAAAACAGGTCGTCAAAAGGACAACAAGGTTAACGAAGTGCCTAAGTTAGTTAGCGTGAGGTTTCTTTAAACCACTATCTAAGTTGCGGATCTAAGGAACTAGGAGGACGATATGTCAGGCATATATGCTGTAGTGTGTCTAGGCTGTAGTGGGGCAGTTCTTATGGGGTACAACACTTTAGGGTTTACTACTTGTACTCCTCATTCTGCTCAATGCATTCATTCTCGTTCCTTATCATGGTATAGAGCAGGTTCCCTAGTGGGAACGCTACCTAGGGCCCACCACGATATTTTTTTTTTCTGCCCAGAGCGCGCTTCACTCCTGGCCGAGTCGCGCTCTGTGTGCCCTCCCTACCTTCGAGCCGCCCTTAGTGGCCCCTCTCACGGCCCCTTTGGCCGCCCTTACGGCCCCTCGCGCCGCCCTCTACGGCCCCTTGCGCCGCCCTTACGGCCCCTTACGGCCCCTCGCGCTGCCCTTGCGGCCCCTTACGGCCCCTCCCGCCTCCCTTTCGGCCCTCGCGCGGCCCCTTAGCGGCCACTCGCGGCCCTGTTGCCGCCCTTTCAGCGGCCCTGTCGCCGCCCTTTCAGCGGCCCCGTCGCTGCCCCTTACTGCAGCCCCGTCGCCGCCCTTAAGCGGCCCTGTCGCCGCCCTTCAACGGCCCCGTCGCCGCCCTTCAACGGCCCCGTCGCCGCCCTTCCGCGGCCCTGTCGCAGCCCTTCCGCAGCCCCGTTGCAGCCCTTCCGCGGCCCCGTCGCCGCCCTTTCAGCGGCCCCGTCGCCGCCCCTTACTGCGGCCACGTCGCCGACCATCAGCGGCCCCATCGCCACCCTTCCGCGGCATTGTCGCCGCCCTTCCGCGGCCCCGTCGCCGCCCTTTCAGCGGCCCCGTCGCCGCCCTTCCGCGGCCCCATCGCCGCCCTTTCAGCGGCCCCGTCGCCGCCCTTTCAGCGGCCCCGTCGCCGCCCTTTCAGCGGCCCCGTCGCCGCCCTTTCAGCGGCCCCGTCGCCGCCCTTTCAGTGGCCCCGTCGCCGCCCTTTCAGCGGCACCGTCGCCGCCCTTCAGCGGCCCCGTCGCCGCTCCTTAGCGGCAACGACGCCGCCCTTCATGGCCCCACGGAGCCGCCTTCGCTGCCGCTCCGCCGAGCCGCCGACCTGCCGAGCCGCTAAGCCGCCGAGCCACCGAGCAGCCGAGCCGCCGAGCCGCCTTTGCTGCTGAGCCGCCGAGCCGCCTTTGCCGCCGAGACGCCGAGCCGCGCTGCAGCCTGCCCAGGACCGCCTCACTTGCCTGGTAAGAGCAGCGCCTCTGCCACTGCACTACCCTGCCCCAAAGTACTCACTGCCTATCTACTGCTGTCATGGCCACCCCTAGTGTTCTCACCTTTGACGATGAGGGTCGGGCGGTTGACTTTGAGGTCTGGGTAGATGATCTGCAGCTTTTCCTACAGTGTATAGGGCAGACGGCCTCTCCCTGTTTGACCTCACTTCTGGTGCCTCTCCTGCCCCTGCTGCTGATGCTGATGCCCCTGTTCGCTCACAGTGGGCCACGCGCGATGCTGCTGCTCGCCTTGCTTTGCGCCGCCACTTACCGACCGCTGAGCGTGCACACTTTAGCCAGTACAAGAGTGCTCAGACCTTGTACGACGCTGTAGTTGCACGCTACTCTTCCCCTGCCACTGGTGCACTGAGCTGCCTCATGCTACCGTACCTCTTCCCTGACCTTGCTGCCTTTCCCACAGTTGCTGACCTCATTACGCACCTCCGCACTAGTGACACTCGCTACAGCGCTGCGCTTCCTGCAGAGTTCTGCGCCGAGAACCCCCCCCCCCCCATGTACATCACCCTCTACTACATAGTCACCCGGCTCCCTGACTCTCTCCGCGTAGTCACGGACCACTTCCTCTCAGTTTGCCCCACCACTCTCATCGTTTACCTCCTCGAGAAGGGCCTCCTAGCAGCAGAGAAGAGCATTGTCGCAGTAGGAGCCTCTTGTGGTGACCCTTGCAACCCCGTCTTTGAGGGGTGTTCCCCCTCTCCCCTCTTGCCCTCTGTGGCCTCTGCTTCTGCGGCCGACCTCGTTGGTTTCGAGTCGGTCGGCGCTGCGTCTGCCCCGAGCGGGAGATGCCGCACCGGCAAGGGCAAGGGGGGCAAGGGCGCTGGAGGGGCTGGCGGGGGCTGTGGAGGTGGTGGTGGAAGCAGTGGAGGGGGTGGGGGTGGTGGTGGGAGTGGTGGCGGGGGTGGAGGTGTCGCTGGCAGTAGTGGAGGCGGAGGAGGCGGCGGCGATGGCGAAGGGAGCGGAGGCGGCGGAGGTGGTGGAGGCAGCGGCGGCGGCGGAGGTGGGGGAGGCGGCGGCGGCGGCAGCAGTGGACCTGGTCGCGGCTCTGCGCAGAGGAGTGGCTCCGGTGGTGGTACGCGCCAGAAGCAGCAGAGCAGTCGTGAGACCCTGTCCCCTCAGCAGCTTTGTGAGTGGTACGCTGCGCGTCAACGCGGTGGGGGTACGGGTCCCTGCACCTACGCTCTCCGCACCGGCGACCGCGCTGGTAAGCAGTGCGGGGGCCCGCACTCCACCCAACGCTGCTTCGGCTGCCTGACGGACGCGTGGCGTCACCAGTTTCCTGGGGCCTCTGAAATCCCTCGCTGGGGAGGGCTGTCTAGGGCGGGGGTTGCTATCTTTGATCTTGATTTTGATGCTATTCTTGCTGCCATGTATGCCGTTGATGATAGTGTTGCGGGTGACTATTACCTGTGTGTACCGCCTGACCCGGGCATTGAGGCTGCTGCTCTAGGTGCTAGTGCGTCTGCTGCCCCAGGTGCTAGTGCGTCTGCTGCCCTAGGTGCTAGTGAGTCTGCTCTCTCAGGTACTGCGTCGGCTCAGGCCTTACACACCTTCACCCTTGACTCAGGTGCGTCCCGCTCCTTCTTTCGATACCGCACCACTCTTACGCCGCTCAGTCGGCCGGTTGCAGTCTCCCTGGCGGACCCCTCTGGGGGTCCTGTCCTTGCTAGCTTCTCCACTGTCTTAACGTGCCCGGCAGCCCCCTCTGGCACCCAGTCTGGTCTCTACCTCCCCTCGTTCTCTACAAACTTTGTGAGTGGAGTGGACCTACAGGATCAGGGGGTTGACCAGTTCACTCCTGCGAGTCAGCGGGTGACCCACTGCACGTGTGCTCGGACAGGCCGACACTTGGCCACGTTCACCCGTCGGCCAGGGTCGAGCCTGTACACCCTTACTACTGAGTCTCCTCCGGCTGCTGAGCCTGGTCAGGTCACTGCGTCGAGTCAGGTGTTTGCAGCAGCGTCCAGGTCTAGACCTGAGTGTGCTCCCTGCTCGTGTCGTCTCCTTTCTCACCAGACTCTCCTTTGGCACCACCGCCTTGGTCACCCCTCTTTGCCTCGTCTCCGAGGCATGGCCTCCCGTGTCCTTGTCTCTGGTCTCCCCCGGTCTCTCCCTCCTCTACCTCCGGGGCCTGCCCGTACCTGCGTCCCCTGCATTGAGGGGCGATAGCGCGTCGTCCCTCACTCCTCTGAGTTTCCTCCGACAGAGGCTCCGTTGCAGACTCTTCACATGGACGTGTGGGGCCCCGCCCGCGTCCGTGGCCAGGGGCACGAGCGTTACTTCCTGTTGGTGGTTGACGACTACTCGCGTTACACCATGGTCTTCCCCTTGCGCAGCAAGGGCGACGTCAGTGAGGTGTTGATCGACTGGATCCGCGCAGCTCGTCTCCAGCTCAGAGAGAGTTTCGGCTCAGACTTTCCTGTTCTGCGTCTGCACTCGGACAGAGGCGGGGAGTTTTCCTCTGCCCGTCTGGGAGCCTTCTGTCGTGCACAGGGCATCCGCTAGACCTTCACGCATCCGGCCTCTCCACAGCAAAATGGGATTGCTGAGCGCCGCATTGGCATGGTCATGGACGTCGCTCGTACGTCCATGATGCATGCGGCTACACCCCATTTTCTGTGGCCGTTTGCGGTTCAGTACGCCGCGCATCAGCTCAACCTTCACCCCCGGGTCTTCTTCCTAGAGACCTCCCCCGCCTTGCGGTGGACGGGGAAGGTTGGGGATGCGTCTGCGTTTCGGGTCTGGGGATCTCGCGCGTTTGTCCGCGACTTGTCTACAGACAAGTTGTCCCCCCGTGTTGTTCCCTGCGTCTTCCATGGCTTCCCCCCTGACACACCTGGGTGGCAGTTTTACCACCCCACCTCGCGCCGTGTTTTGTCCTCCCAGGTCGTCACCTTTGACGAGTCGGTGCCTTACTACCGTCTACTCCCCTATAGCACTGTTCCTCTCCCCCCGTCGCCGCTCTTTCTTGCGCGAGGTCCTCCCCCGGTAGACCCCCTCCCCCCTCAGGGTTCTGCCCCGTCAGGTGTGTCCCAGGTAGACGCAGTCGAGCCTGTCGAGGTAGCTGTTGACTCTGGTGCCGCTAGAGGTGCTGAGCCTCTGGGTGCCGGGTCTGGAGGTGCTGAGCCTGGGGGTGCTGAGACTGGGGGTGCTGGATCTGGGGGTGCTGAGCCTAGGGGTGATGGTTCTGGGGGTGCGGAGCCTAGGGGTGCGGAGCCTGGGGGCGCTGGGTCTGCTCGTGTGGCCGCCGGCGGTGCCTCGGCGAGGAGGGAGCCACTCTCTCCACAGGAGCTGCGCGAGTGGTTTGCCCGCCTCTGGAGACGTGCTGCTAGAGCTGCTACTGCTGCTCCTGGTCCCGGATGTGCTCGTACAAGCGGTCCTGGAGCTGCTAGAACCGGGGGTGCTGCTGGGGCTAATGGAGTTGGTCTTGCTGGAGCTGCTTGCAGTGCTGGTGCTGGTGTTTCTACTGGCGCTGGAGCTGGAGCTGATGGGGGTGTTGGCTCTGGTGTTTCTACTGGCGCTGGTGCGTCTGGGGGTGTTGCTGAGGCTGCTGGAGCTAAAGGTCCTATTGGAGCTGTTGGAGCTGGAGCTGCTGGAGGTGGAGCTGCTGGAGATGTTGGCGCTGGCGGTGCTGCTGGCGCTAGTGCTTCTGTGGGTGCTGGTGTTGGCGCTGTTGGAGCTGGAGGTGCTGCTAGCGCTGGTGCTGCCGCTGGGGTTACTGGTGCTGTCCCTACTGGTTCTAGAGGCGCTGCGCGGCCGAGGCCGTACTTCGTTCCGCTCCTTAGAGCAGGTTCTTGGTCTCCCGCCCACTACAGGTCCTGCTCCTCCCTTAGAGTGTCCACAGCCTGTCCAGTCGCGGTTATAGTTACAGCCCGCCTCCCCTCTACCTGCTCCTTCTCCCTACACTGGTCCTACAGGAGGTCTTGCTGAGCGTCATGAGCCTGCGTCTCGTCCTGCGTTGCCTGTTCGTGCTGCTCGCACTAGTGGTTGTACTGCGCGTCCGCGTCCTCCTGCGGTCCCCGGCACACACCAGATGGCACTCCGTCCTTCCACTGCTCCTCTGCGTGTCCCGTTGCCGTCTCCTCCAGTGTCCTCTCTTTCTACTCTTGCTGACCCGGAGTCTGACTCTCTTCATACTGCTAGTCCTTCGGTCACGCATCTCCTTGCTAGTGTTGTCACTGACCCTTCCTTTGAGTCCACTGCTACGTCTGCCCTAGTTGCTGAGCTTGTTGACTTCGCTGCTTGCTGTCGTCTAGACTACGCTGCTAGTCTCGTTGCTAAGTCTGGGTCTGCCTGTTCTCCATCCGTCGGGGGTGAGTATTCTCTTAGCACGGACGTCCTTGAGGACAGGCAGGAGGAGTTCCAGTGCTTTGCTGCTGCTTTGCCCCATCTCGTGTCCACGTTGATTGCCCCTGAGGGAGACCCGGATGCACCAGACATCCCGACTCCTCGATCGTACGCTTAGGCGTTTGAGGGTCCCTACTCCTCTCAGTGGCAGTCGGCCATGGACGCAGAGATGGCATCCTGGAAGTCCACAGGCACCTACGTTGACGAGGTTCCCCCACCTGGGGCGAACATCGTCAGTGGCATGTGGATCTTCAGGGTGAAGCGGCCGCCGGGTTCTCCGCCTGTCTTCAAGGCGCGTTACGTGGCTCGAGGCTTCAGTCAGCGGCAGGGAGTTGACTACTTTCAGACCTTCTCTCCCACCCCAAAGATGACCACTCTTCGGGTGCTGCTGCACATAGCCACTTAGCGCGACTACGAGCTTCACTCTCTTGACTTCAGCACGGCTTTCCTGCAGGGCAGCCTGCACGAGGAGATCTGGCTGCGCCGCCCACCTGGCTTCACTAGGTCGTTTCCTCCTGGTACCCAGTGGAGCCTCCGACAGCCAGTCTACGGTCTCCGCCAGGCGCCCCGTGAGTGGCACGACACACTGAGGACTACAGTTTCCCCTCTTGGGTTTGCTCCTTCTACTGCTGACCCGTCGCTGTTTCTGCGCACCGACACCTCTTTGCCGCCGTTCTACATCCTCGTGTACGTCGACGACTTGGTCTTTGCCACTGCTGACACTGCTGGACTCGCCCACGTGAAGTCCGAGCTGCAGAAGAGACACACATGCACAGACATGGGTGAACTGTGCAGCTACCTTGGCTTGCAGATCACCCGGGACAGAGCACGGCGCACCATTACCTTGACTTAGTCACACATGGTGCAGCAGGTCCTTCAGCGCTTCGGCTTCACGTACTCCTCGCCTCAGGCCACTCCTCTGTCTACTCGCCACTCGCTCTCAGCTCTGCCTTCGGATGAGTCCGTAGAGTCGAGTGGCCCGTACCCAGAGCTTGTTGGCTGCCTCATGTACCTGATGACCTGCACACGACCTGACCTTGCATACCCTCTTAGCATCTTGGCACGCTATGTTGCTCCTGGGAGACACCGACCAGAGCACATGGCTGCAGCGAAGAGGGTGTTGCGCTACGTGTGCAGTACGTCGGGCATGGGGCTAGTGCTTGGAGGGCGATGTCGAGTGGTCCTCACAGGTCACGCAGATGCTTCTTGGGCTAACGACCAGGCTCTGCAGCGGTCGTCACAGGGTTACACCTTCAGCCTTGGCTCCGGCTCTGTTTTGTGGCGGTCTACCCGCTCGTCTTCTGTTCTCAGCTCCAGCTGTGAGGCTGAGATCTACGGAGGGGCCATGACTGCACAGGAGCTACGCTGGCTCACCTACCTGCTGACTGACCTAGGAGAGCCGCCTCGTTCTCCTCCAGTTCTGTACGTAGACAACAAGGCCATGCTGGCCTTGTGTCGGGAGCACAGACTGGAGCACAGAACGAAGCACATTGCTCTCCGCTACTTCCTGGCTCGTGAGCTGTAGCAGCGTGGTCAGCTCCGCCTCACCTACGTGGCCTCTAAGGCCAACACTACTGATATCTTTACCAAGGCGCGTCCGCCTTGTGATCATCAGCGCTTCTGTACTGTGCTAGGTCTTGTGCCTACTTGGCCTCACTTGCTCACTTCTTGATCTTGTTTATACTGTACTCTTTCTATACCTGCACTTGCTTGTTTACCTTTATATATATGATCTTGCATGTGAACTGGCCTTGTGGCCTTGCTCTTGTGCTCGGACTGTGTGGTGATGTTGTGATCCACCCTGAGCTTGCTTTGCTTTGCTTGACTGGTCTTGTGACCCCTTGTTCTCCCCCACTTTGCCTATGGGGGTGTGTCAGGCTATATGCTATAGTCTGTGTGTTGCTGTACTGGGGCAGTTCTTATGGGGTACAACACTTTAGGGTTTACTACTTGTACTCCTCATTCTTCTCAATGCATTCATTCTCATTTCTTATCACGATAGTGATGAACATTGAATACAAAATGAACAAGGTGAGGGGTAGTAAGGGTTCTTGTAGGTACGGGACAAATGCAGGGGTACAAAGGGGAAGGGAAAAGATCATATTGTCATATTGTTCATATATGCCATATATGTTTAGGCTATAGTGGGGTAGCCAATATGGGGTACAGCCCTTTCTAGGGTTTCATATTTGTACCCAACTCTTTCATAGTTCATTCTTATGACATGGCATCAGAGCAGGTCCTAGCCTAGGACCGATTTATTCTGTGATAGCACAGCCCTCACACCACTCCCTGCACCTGTTTCATATTTGTACCCAACCCTGATGCCTGTTCACTCTTTTGACACGGCATCAGAGCAGGTCCTAGCCTAGAACCGATTTCTTAGGGCCCACCGAGTAGCGCTACCCCACCCGTCGCGCCACTATGATCGCGCCACCTGCTGCAGCGTGCCCTGCTGAGTCGCACGCCACCTGTAGCAGCGCGCTCTGCCCTGCCCTGCCTGCGCGCCGCGCCGCCGCGCGACCTGCCCTGCCTGCGAGCCGTGCCGCCGCGCGCCCTGCCCTGCCTGCGCGCCGCGCCGCCGCGCGCCTTGCCCTGCCTGCGCACCGTTCCACCGCGCGCCCTACCCTGCCTGCGAGCCGCGCCGCCGCGCGCCCTGCCTTGCCTGCGCACCGCGCCGTTGCGCGCCCTGCCCTGCCTGCGCGCCGCGCCGCCGCGCGCCCTGCCCTGCCTGCGCTCCACACCGCCGCGCGCCCTGCCCTGCCTGCGAGTCGCGTCGCCGCGCGCCCTGCCCTACCTGCGCGCCGCTCTGCTGCGCGCCCTGCCCCGCCTGCGCGCCGCGCCGCCCACACCCTACAGCACCGCCCGCGCTCTGCAGCACCGCCCGCACGCCCTGCTGCTCGTCACCGCCTCGCACTATGGCCACCCTTCGGGTTCTTTCCTTCGACACTGAGGGCCGCCCTGTAGAGTTTGACGCTTGGCTCGATGACTTGCAACTCTACCTCATTAGCACCAGCAAAGATGAGATCTCCCTCTTTGACCACACCTCTGGTGCCCTAGCCGCTGCTGCGCTTAGCCGTCTCATGCTGCCGTACCTGTTCCCCGAGCTGTCGAGCTTTGCCACTGTAGCCGACCTCATCACCCACCTTCGCTCAAGTGACGCTCGTGTCCGTGCCACACTCCGCAAGGAGTTTGTTGCTCAGCACCCCCCTCCGATGTACTGGACGCTCCACTTTATAGTGACCCGCCTCCCTGACACCCTTCGCTCAGTCAGGGACCACTTCCTAGTGCGCTGTCCCTTCGACCTCACCATAGACCTCCTAGAGGAGCACCTCTTAGCCGTTGAGAGCAGCATTGTGAGTGTGGCTGCTGCTCGTGGCGCTCCTCGCACCCCCATCTTTGAGGGGTGCGCTTCTTCCCCTCTTGCCCCGTCCTACGCCACTGCTGCCGCTGTAGACTTCCTTGGAGCCAACTCGGTTGGTGCTGCCTCTACCTCTACCGGGCGGCGCTGCACCGGCAAGGGCAAGGGGGGCAAGGGCGGTGGTGGAGGTGGCGGTGGAGGAGGAGGTGGAGGAGGTGGGGGTGGTGGTGGGAGTGGAGGCAGTGGCGCCGAGAGTACTGGTGGGAGTGGCAGCAGCGGTGGTGGAGGTGGTGGTGGTGGTGGCGGCGGCGGTGGGAGTGGCGGTGGTGGCGGTAGTGGCAGTGGTGGAGGCAGTGGAGGTGGTGGCGGTCGTGGTGGAGGCACTGGTCAGCGACAGCAGCAGCAGCGGTCCCTTACGCCTCAGCAGCTTCGTGAGTGGTTGACTCAGAGGGGTACGTCTGGGGGTACTCGCTGTCCGTATGTCATTCGCACCGATGAGCGTGCTGGTCAGACATGCGGCAAGCCCCACCCCCAGCAACGTTGCTTCTCCCGCCTTGACGACGCCTGGCGTGAGGAGATGGGTGAATAGGTTGAGACCCCTCGCTGGTTTGATCTGCTTAAGAAGGGTGCAGACATCTTTGCTCTTGACTATGATGCTATTCTTGCTGCCATGTATGCATTGTCGGTTAGTGCTGAGGGTGACTGCTACCTGTGTCTGCCGCCTGATCCAGGTATAGAGCCAGCAGCTCTTGGTGCTTGCGAGTCTGCGCTTTCAGGTACCACGTCTGCTGCCTTAGGTGCGGGTGAGTCTGCGCTGTCAGGTACCGCGCCTCCTACTGCCTTGCACACCTTCACTCTTGACTCAGGTGCTTCTAGGTGTTTCTTCCGTGATAGCACAGCCCTCACACCACTCCCTGCACCTGTTGCAGTCTCCCTGGCTGACCCCTCGGGGGGTCCAGTCCTTGCACGGTCTACCACTGTGCTTCCTTACCCAGCGGTCCCGTCTGGATCACTGTTAGGTCTCCACCTCCCCTCGTTCTCTACGAACTTGGTGAGCAACGCTGTCCTTCAGGACCACTGGGTTGATACCTTCACCCCTGGAGGACGGCGTGTGGCGATCTGTACGTGCTCCAGGACTGGGCGACACCTGGCCACGTTCACGCGTGCGCCAGGGTCGAGCCTTTACACACTGACCACTGTGTCTCCCCAGGTCGCTGTTGTCGGTCGGGTGTCCGCGTCAGGTCAGCTAGACTCCCCTTGCTTGTGTCGCTCCCTGTCACACCAGACCGTTCTCTGGCACCACCATCTGGGCCACCCCTCCCTGCCCCGTCTTCGCGACATGCACCGTCGCGTCCTTGTGTCTGGTCTTCCCCGAACCTTGCCTCCCCTCCCTGCTTAGCCTGCCCCTGCCTGCCTTCCTTGCGTCGAGGGGCGGCAGCGCGCCGCTCCTCACTCCTCCTCGTTTCCTCCGACAGAGGCTCCGCTGCAGACTCTCCACATGGACGTGTGGGGCCCCGCCCGTGTCAGCGGACGGGGTGGAGAGCGGTACTTCCTGCTGTTCGTTGATGACTACTCGCGCTACACCACGGTCTTCCCCTTGCGCACCAAGGGTGAGGTCCCTGCTGTCCTGATCCCTTGGATCCGAGCGGTTTGTCTTCAGCTGCGCAGGAGGTTTCAGACCGACCTCCCTGTTCTGCGCCTGCACTCTGACAGGGGCGGAGAGTTTGCCTCCGACCTCTTGCGCGGCTTCTGTCAGGAGGAGGGCATCACCCAGTCTTACACGCTTCCGGGCTCACCGCAGCAAAATGGGGTTGCTGAGCGCCGCATTGGCCTGGTCATGGAGATCGCTCGTACCTCCTTGATCCATGCGGCTGCTCCCCATTTTTTGTGGCCGTTTGCGGTCAGGTACGCCGCACAGCAGCTCAACCTCTGGCCCCGTGTCTCCGTTCCGGAGACTTCGCCCACACTGCGGTGGACGGGGGAGGTTGGAGATGCGTCGGTGTTCCGAGTGTGGGGTGCCCGTGCTCTTGTTCGCGATACGTCCGCGGACAAGCTCTCCTCCCGCACCCTTCCCTGTGTCTTCCTCGGCTTTCCGACTGACGCGCCTGGCTGGCAGTTTTACCACCCCGCCTCGCGCACTGTCCTGTCTTCTCAGGACATCACTTTTGACGAGTCAGTCCCGTTCTACCGCCTCTTTCCCTACCGCACTGCTCCTCTCCTTCCCTCGCCTCTCTTCCTTGCTCCAGGTCCCCCTTCGGTAGACGCCCTTCCCCCCCAGGGTCCTGCTCCTTCAGGTGTGTCTCGGGTAGACCCGCCCCCCTTAGCTGAGCCTGTCGAGGTCGCTAGCGTCTCAGGTGCTGCTGGGGGTGGTACTGCTCGAGGTGTTGCGTCTGGAGGTGCTGAGCCACGTCGTGCGGTGCTGGAGGGTGAGGTGCCTGAGGGTGCTGAGCCGGTGCGCGAGGTGCTGGAGGGTGCGGGGCCTGGGGTTGCTGAGCCGGTGCGTGAGGTGCTGGAGAGCGCGGAGCCTGAGGGTGCTGTGCCGGTGCGAGAGGTCCTGGAGGGTGCAGAGTCTGGGCGCGCTAAGCCTGAGGGTGCTGGACCGGTTACCCGCCGGCCCCTTACACCAGCGGAGCTGCGAGAGTGGTTTGCGGTTTGTCAGCGACTGCGGAGGCGTCCTGGAGGTGGCGGTACTGCAGTTGGTGCTGGAGACACTGGTGCTACCGCAGGCCCTGGAGGTGCTCGTACCGGGGGTACTCGAGCTGCCGGGGCCGGTAGTTCTGGGGGTGCTGCTGGAGGTGCTACTGGAGCTGCCGGTGGAGCTGGTGGTGCTTTTGTTGGTGCTGTTGGGGGTGCTACTAGAGCTGGTGGAGCTGCTGGATCTGCTGGTGGTGGTTCTGCTGGCTCTGGGGGTGTTGGAGCTGCTGGAGGTGCTGCTGGAGCTGCCGGTGGAGCTGGTGGTGCTACTGTTGGTGCTGCTGGAGCTGCTGCTGGTGGTACTGCTGGCTCTGGGGGTGCTCGAGCTGCTGGAGCTGCTGGAGGTGCTGCTGTTGGCTCTGGGGGTGCAGAGCAGCCACGGCCGTACTTCGTTCCGCTCCTTGAGCAGGTTCTTGGCCTCCCGCCTTCTCCTGCGCCTCCCTCTTCCTTAGAGTGTCCACCGCCTGTCCTGTCGCCGTCACAGCTACAGCCCACCTCCCCACTGCCTGCTCCGTCTCCTTACGCTGGTCCGACTGGAGGTCTTACTGAGCGTCGTGAGCCTGCGTCTCGTCCTGCGTCGCCTGTCCGTGTTGCTCGCACTGGTGCTCGTGGTTCACGTCAGCGATCTCCTCCTGTCCCCGGTACGCACCGGATGTCTCTGCGTCCTTCCACTGCTCCGCAGCGTGTCCCTCTACCATCTCCTCCTGAGTCCTCTCTTCCTGCCCTTGCTGACCTAGAGTCTGAACAGTGCCAGAAGGGTGATCAAAGTAGGGCCGGAAAATCTCGACCGTAGGATTTCAGCCCGGAGCTAACCAAACGACTCGGCAAACAAGCCGGACCATAAATAAAAGATAATTGCTTAAAAAACCTAAATTTTGTTGAGATACTAGCGTGAGTTTGGCTTAGGAGCCATAATAGCTTAGGTGACTTGGTGAAGTTCGAGGGTGTAGGGTTAAGGAAAATGTCGAGAGAATTGTGGAAGGAGAATGTTGAAACTAGATAGGAGGAGGATACAAGTACTAAGCCCTAAAAGGGTTATACTCACTTTTGAGTACCCCACTACAGACCAGACATGCATTATAATCTGACACAACCCCATAGTCAAAGTGGGGTATAATCAGTACAGCATGCAGGCATAGAGCAAGAGTTCACAATAGGTAAGAAAGGCTAGAGCTAATCACAGAGGGCAAGTCAGGAGGAGGAGAGACTGTGGGGAAGAGAAGATGGGAGGCGACTGCTGACGCTGCAGACACACAGACGAGCTGCTGGCTCAGTGGCTACTGAAGCAAAGGCCCGGACTACAGGAGTAACTGGCTCCGCGGCTAAAGGTAGCGGCAGACGAGCAACTAACCCACATGCGACTGGCGACTACCTGAGATTGTAGCTTACGGACTGCTGGTGCTACTGACAAAAAGACTGCTGCCTCCACTCAACCTCCCCCAGCTGCCCAACGCCCCTCTCACACACCCCCTGCTCAAAACCTAGCCCTACACCCACAGCACCCCCTTAAACCCTAAACCCCAGACTCCCACACATCCACCCCCCTCAGCGATAGCTGCAGCAGTGGGAGACGAAGGAGGAGGAGGAGGAGGGGACGGCACGCACAACCGACACCCCCACAACCATCATCCCCACACCCACCCCCCCACGGCTGCACCGGGTCCAGGAGCGGCTGCTGCAGGGGCCAGGGGCGGCTGCTGCCGGGGCAGCTGCTCCAGGGGCTGCTGCTGCTGGGGCGGCTGCTGCTGGGGCTGCTGCTGCTGGGGCGGTTGCTCCAGGGGCTGCTGCTGGGGCGGCTGCTCTAGGGGCTGCTGCTGCCGGGGCAGCTGCTCCAGGGGCTGTTGCTGGGGCGGCTGCTCCAGGGGCTGCTGCTGCTGGGGCGGGTGCTCCAGGGGCTGCTGCTGCTGGGGCGGCTGCTCCACGGGCTGCTGCCGGGGCGGCTGCTGCTGGGGCTGCTGCTGCTGGGTCGGCTGCTTTAGGGGCTGTTGCTGCTGGGGCGGCTGCTCCAGGGGCTGCTGCTGCTAGGGCGGCTGCTCCAGGGGCTGCTGCTGCTAGGGCGGCTGCTCCAGGGGCTGCTGCTGGGGCGACTGCTCCACGGGTTGCTGCTGGCGGGGCGGCTGCTCCAGGGCCTGCTGCTGCAGGGGCTGCTGCTGCTGGGGCGGTTGCTCCAGGGGCTGTTGCTGCTGGGGCGGCTGCTCCAGGGGCTGCTGCTGCTGGGGCGGCTGCTGCTGGGGCTGCTGCTGCTGGGGCGGCTGCTCCAGGGGCTGCTGCTCCAGAGGCTGCTGCTGCTGGGGCGGCTGCTCCAAGTGCTGCTGCTGCAGGGGCGGCTGCTCCAGGGGCTGCTGCTGTAGCTAAAATTAGGAGGGAGGGGAGGGGAAGGGCGCGGCCCCCAGGGTGCCCTGACGGGCGTGTCAAATTACAATATTGTGTAGGCTATAGTGGGGTAGCCTGTATGGGGTACACATTTCTAGGGTTGCATATTTGTATCACTTCCATTCCTTAGTCATCCTTTCTCGTTCTACTTTCCTCATGGTATCGAGCAGGTTCCCCCGTGGGAACTGTGCCTAGGGCCCACCACATCAAGTTTCTTTTTTTCCTGCCCGAAGCGCGCTCAGCCCGAGTCGTGCTCCGGGCTCTCACCTAGTCGAGCCGCCCTAGCGGCCCCCAACTCCCTAGCGGCCCCGCCGCCCGTCGATTCGGCCCCGCCGCCCTTTGCTGCGGCCCCGCCGCCTCTCTCGCTGCGGCCCCGCCGCCCTACTCAGTGGCCCCGCCGCCTCTCTTGCTGCGGCCCCGCCGCCCTTCTCAGCGGCCCCGCCGCCCCACATTGCGGCCCCGCCGCCCTTCTTCGCGGCCCTGCCGCCCTTCGGTGCGGCCCCGCCGCCTCACATTGCGGCCCCGCTGCCCTTCTTTGCGGCCTCGCCGCCCTTCGCTTCGGCCTCGCCGCCTCACGTCGCGGCCCCGCCGCCCTTCGCTGCAGCCCCGCCGCCCGTCTCAGCGGCCCCGCCGCCCGAGCCGCCCGAGCCGCCTGAGGAGCCGAGCCGCTGGTGCCACGGCGCCGCTGTAGCTGCTGCGCCGTCCGAGCAGCCGTGTTGCCGTGTTGCTATACTGTTGAACTGCCCGACCCGCCCTGTCTGGTGAGAGCAGCGCTTCTGTCACTGCACTGCCCCTGTCCTACGGTTGGTACTGCTAGTCTACTACTGTCATGGCTACCCTCACTGTTCTCGCTTTTGACGCTGAGGGTCGAGCCATTGACTTTGAGGTTTGGGTAGATGACCTGCAGCTTTTCCTACAGTGCGATAGGGCAGACGGTCTCTCCCTCTTTGACCTCACCTCTGGCGCCTCTCCTGCCCCTTCTGCTGACGCTGACGCTACCGTTCGCTCCCAGTGGGCCACGCGCGATGCTGCTGCACGTCTTGTTGTGCGTCGCCACCTGCCTACCACTGAGCGCGCGCACTTTAGTCAGTACAAGAGTGCTCAGACCTTGTACGACGCTGTAGTTGCGCGCTACTCTTCCCCTGCCACTGCTGCACTGAGCCGCCTCATGCTACCGTACCTCTTTCCTGACCTTGCTGCCTTTCCCACAGTCGGTGACCTCATTACGCACCTCTGCACTAGTGACACTCGCTACCGCGCCGCGCTTCCTGCTGAGTTCTGCGCCAAGAACCCCCCCCCCCCCCATGTACATCACTCTCTACTACATAGTCACCCGCCTCCCTGACTCCCTTCGCGTAGTCAGGGACCACTTCCTCTCAGTCTGTCCCACCACCCTCACTGTTGACCTCCTAGAGAAGGCCCTCCTAGCAGCGGAGAAGAGCATAGTCGCTGTAGGAGCCTCTCGTGGTGACCCTCGCACCCCCATCTTTGAGGGGTGTTCCCCTTCCCCCCTGTTGCCCTCTGTCGCCTCTGCTGCTGCGGCCAACCTCGTTGGTCTTGAGTCGGTCGGTGAGGCGTCTGCCCCTAGCGGGAGACGCCGCCCTGGCAAGGGCAAGGGGGGCAAGGGCACGGGTGGAGCTAGCGGGGGTGGTGGAGGTGGCGGTGGAGGCGGCGGAGGGAGTGGGGGTGGCGGTGGGAGTGGTGGCGGGGGTGGAGGTGGTGGTGGCAGCAGCGGAGGCGGAAGTGGCGGAGGCGGTAGCGGTGGGAGCGGAGGCGGCAGTGGTGGCGGAGGTGGAGGCGGCGGTGGCGGAGGAGGTGGAGCTGGTCAAGGTGGTGCTTTGCAGCAGCAGCAGCAGCGTTCTCGGGACATCCCCCCTCCTCAGCAGCTCCGTGAGTGGTACATGCAGCGTCAGCGTGGTGGGGGTTTTGGTCCGTGCACCTACGTCCTTCGCTCTGGCGACCGCGTGGGTGAGCAGTGTGGGGGTGCCCACCCCACCCAGCGCTGCTTTGGCCGCCTGACGGACGCTTGGCGTCAGCAGTTCCCGGAGGCTAGTGAGATCCCCCACTGGGAAGAGCTGTCTAGGGCAGGTGTAGCTATCTATGATATTGACTTTGATGCCATCCTTGCTGCCATGTATGCTGTGACTATTAGTGATGAGGGTGACTGTTACTGGTGTTTCCCGCCCGACCCGGGCATTGGTACTGCTGCGCTAGGTACTGGTGAGGCTGGTGCTCTAGGTTCCAGCGCGTCTGCGCCCTCAGGTACTGGTGAGGCTGCGCTCTCAGGTACTGCGTCGGCTTCAACCTCTCTCACCTTCACACTTGACTCGGGGGCTTCTCGCTCCTTCTTTCAAGACCGCACCACACTCACGCCTCTTGGTCGGCCGGTTGCAGTCTCCCTTGCAGACCCCTCTAGGGGTCCTGTCCTCTCTCACTTCTCTAGTGTCCTCCCTTGTCCGGCTGCCCCCTCTGGCACCTTGTCTGGTCTTTACCTCCCCTCGTTCTCGACGAACTTGGTGAGTGGTGCTGACCTGCAGGATGCGGGGGTTCACCAGTTTACTCCTCCGAGTCAGCGGGTGACCCACTGCTCGGACGCACGCACGGGCCGACACCTGGCCACGTTTTCGTGTCGGCCGGGGTCAAGCCTCTACACCATTACCACTGGGTACCCTCCTGTCCCTGCGTCTGGCCAGGTAGCTGCGTCGGGTCAGGTGTTTGCTGCAGCGTCCAGGTCTGGTCCTGAGTCTGCCCCCTGCTCGTGACGCCTCCTGTCTCACGAGACTCTCCTGTGGCACCACCGTCTTGGTTACCCCTCCCTGCCTCGTCTCCGAGGCATGGCTTCCCGTGTCCTTGTCTCTGGTCTTCCCCGGTCCCTCCCTCCCCTTCCTCCGGGGCCTGGTCCTTCCTGTGTCCCCTGTGTCGAGGGGCGGCTCCGGGCTACCCCTTACTCCTCTCAGTTTCCCCCGACAGAGGCCCCGCTGCAGACGCTTCACATGGACGTGTGGGGCCCGGCCCGCGTCCGTGGACAGGGTCACGAGCGCTGCTTCCTGCTGGTGGTTGACGACTACTCGCGTTACACCTCAGTCTTCCCCTTGCGCAGCAAGGGTGATGTCACTGAGGTGTTGATCGACTGGATCCGCGCAGCTCGTCTCCAGCTCAGGAGGAGCTTCGGCTCGGACTTTCCTGTTCTGCGTCTGCACTCTGATCGAGGCGGGGAGTTCTCCTCTGGCCTTCTGCGAGCCTACTGTTGTGCGCGAGGCATCCGCCAGACCTTTACGCTTCCGGACTCTCCACAGCAAAATGGGATTGCTGAGCACCGCATTGGCATGGTCATGGACGTCGCTCGTACGTCCATGGTGCATGCGGCTGCCCCCCATTTTCTGTGGCCGTTTGCGATTCGGTACGCGGCGCATCAGGTCAACCTTCACCCCAGGGTCTCCAGGCCGGAGACCTCCCCAGACTTGCTGTGGACGGGGAAGGTAGGCAATGCGTCTGCGATCCGTGTCTGGGGATCTCGGGCGTTTGTCCGCGACTTGTCTGCGGACAAGCTGTCCCCTCGTGCTGCTCCCTGTGTCTTCCTTTGCTTCCCCCCTGACGCACCAGGGTGGCAGTTCTACCACCCCTCCTCTCGTCGTGTTCTGTCCTCACAGGACGTCACGTTTGACGAGTCGGTCCCCTACAACCGTCTCTTCCCCTACCGCACTCCTTCCCTCCCCCCGCCGCCGCACTTCCTTGTGCCAGATCCCCCCCAGGTATACCCCCTCCCCCCTCAGGGTCCTGCCCCTTCAGGTGTGTCCCACGTAGACGCAGTCGAGCCGGTCGAGGTTGCTGGTGACTCCGGTACTGCTGCGGGTGCTGAGCCTGGGGGTGCTGACTCTGGGGGTGCTGCGCGAGTGGGTGCTGAGCCTGGGGGTGCCGAACCTGGGGGTGCTGCGACTTGGAGTGCTGAGCCTGGGGGTGCTACGACTAGGGGTGCTGAGCCTGGGGGTCCTTCGCCTGGGGGTGCTGTGTCCGGAGCGGCTGAGCTGTGTCTGGAGCTGCTGAGCCTGGGGGTGCTGAGTCTGGAGCTGCGGAGCCTGGGGGTGCGGAGCCCGCGGCCGCTGGACCTGCTCGTGTGGCGTCTGGCGGTGCTGGGCCTGGTGGTTCTCCGGGTGCTTCGTCTCGGCGGGAGCCACTCTCTCCACAGGAGCTGCGCAAGTGGTTTGCCCGGCGCAGGAGCTGCGCGAGTGGTTTGCCCGGCGCTGGAGGCGTACTGTTGGAGCTGGTGCTTCTTCGGCTGCTGAAGGTGCTGGTGCTGCCGGTCTCGGAGGTGCTAGTCCTGGGAGTACTGGAGCTGCTGGGCTTGCGAGTGCGACTGGAGTCGGCGCTGCTGAGAGTGTTGGAGCTGAGGCTACTGCTGTCCGTCGTGGCGGCGGTCCTGCTGTGGGTAGTGCTTGTGCCGCTGGAGGTACTGGAGCTGGAGGTGCTGTTGGCGCTGGTGCTGCCACTGGGGGTGCTGGTGCTGTCCCTGCTGTGTCTGGAGTCACCGCGCGGCCTCGGCCGTACTTTGTTCCGCTCCTTTAGCAGGTTCTTGGTCTTCATCCTCCCTTAGAGTGTCCACCGTCTGTCCAGTTACAGTCACAGTTACCGCCGGCCTCCCCACTGCCTTCTCCTTCTCCCTACACTGGTCCTACTGGAGGTCTTGCTGAGCGTCATGAGCCTGCGTCTCGTCCTGCGTCGCCTGTTCGTGCTGCTCGCGCTAGTGGTCGCGGTTTGCGTCAGCGTCCTCCTCCTGTCCCTAGCACGCTTTGGATGTCTCTGCGTCCGTCCACTGCTCCTCTGCGTGCCCCTCTGCCTTCTCCTCTTGAGTCCTCTCTTCCTGCCCTTGCCGACCCGGAGTCAGACTCTCTTCGTGCTGCAAGTCCTACTGGCACGCGTCTCCATGCTACTGTCGTCACTAACCCCTCTTTTGAGTCCACTGATGTGTTTGCTCTTGTTGCTGAGCTCGTCGACTTTGCTGCTCGCTATCGTCTAGACTACGCTGCTAGTCTTGTTGCTGAGTCTGCTTCTGTCTGTCCTCCGTCCGTCGGGGGTGAGTGTGCTCTTGGCACGGACGTCCTTGAGGACAGGCAGGAGGAGTTCCAGTGTCTGGCTGCTGCTTCACCTCATCTCGCGTCCGTACTGCTTACCCCTGAGGGAGACCCGGATGCACTAGACATCCCGACTCAGCACTCTTACGCGGAGGCCATAGAGGGTCCCTACTCCTCTCAGTGGCAGGCAGCTATGGATGCAGAGATGGCTTCTTGGAAGTCCACAGGCACCTACGTTGACGCGGTTCCCCCTCCTGGGGCGAACATCGTCAGTGGCATGTGGATCTTCAGGGTGAAGCGGCCGCCGGGCTCTCCACCTGTCTTCAAGGCGCGTTACGTGGCTCGTGGCTTCAGTCAGCGGCAGGGAGTTGACTACTTTCAGACCTTCTCTCCCACCCCGAAGATGACCACGCTTCGGGTGCTGCTACACATTGCCGCTCAGCGTGACTACGAGCTTCACTCCCTTGACTTCAGCACTGCTTTCCTGCAGGGTAGCCTGCACGAGGAGATCTGGCTGCGCCGTCCACCTGGCTTCACTGGGAATTTCCCTCGTGGCACCCAGTGGAGCCTCCGACGGCCAGTCTACGGTCTCCGCCAGGCACCGCGCGAGTGGCACGACACACTAAGGACTACGCTTGCGGCTCTTGGGTTTGCTCCCTCTACTGCTGACCCATCGTTGTTTCTGCGCACCGACACCTCTCTGCCGCCGTTCTACATCCTCGTGTACGTCGACGACTTGGTCTTTGCCACAGCTGACACTGCTGGACTTGCCCACGTGAAGTCCAAGCTGCATAAGAGACACACGTGCACAGACCTGGGTGAACTGCACAGCTACCTTGGCTTGCAGATCACCCGGGCGCACCATTACCCTGACTCAGTCACACATGGTGCAGCAGGTCCTTCAGCGCTTCGGCTTCACGTACTCCTCGCCTCAGGCCACTTCTCTGTCTACTCGTCGCTCGCTCTCAGCTCTGCCTTCGGATGAGTCCGTAGAGTCGAGTGGCCCGTACCCAGAGCTTGTTGGCTGCCTCATGTACCTGATGACCTGCACATGACCTGACCTTGCATACCCTCTTAGCATTCTTGCACGCTATGTTGCTCCTGGGAGACACAGACCAGAGCACATGGCTGCAACGAAGAGGGTGCTGCGCTACGTGTGCAGTACGTCGGGCATGGGGCTAGTGCTTGGAGGGCGGAGTCCAGTGATCCTCACTGGGCACGCGGACGCTTCTTGGGCTGACGACGAGGCTACGCAGCGGTCGTCACAGGGTTGCACCTTCAGTCTTGGTTCCGGCTCTGTTTCGTGGCGGGCTACTCGCTTGTCTTCTGTTTTCGGCTCCAGTTGTGAGGCTGAGATCTACGCCGGGGCCATGGCTGCACAGGAGCTTCGCTGGCATACCTACCTGCTGACTGACCTCGGAGAGCCGCCTCGTTCTCCTCCAGTGCTGTACATAGACAACAAGGCCATGCTGGCCTTGTGTCGAGAGCAGCGTCCGGAGCACAGAACGAAGCACATTGCTCTCCGCTACTTTCTTGCTCGTGAGCTGCAGCAGCGTGGTCAGTTGCGACTTGCGTACGTGGCCTCTGAGGCCAACACTGCTGATGTTTTCACCAAGGCACTTCCGCCTTGTGATCATCAGTGCTTCTGCACTCAGCTGGGTCTTGTGCCTGTCTTGCCTCACTTGCTCACCTCTTGACCTTGCTTGTACTTTTACATATATATATACCTGCTCTTGTCTGTTTAGCCTTACATATATATATGTGTATTCCTGCATGTGAACTGGCCTTGTGGCCTTGACCTTGTGCTCGGACTGTGTGGTGACGTTGTGATCCACCCTGAGCTTTGCTTTGCTTTGCTTGACTGGTCTTGTGACCCCTTGTTCTCCCCCACTTTGCCTATGGGGGTGTGTCAAATTATGATATTGTGTAGGCTATAGTGGGGTAGCCTATATGGGGTACACATTTCTAGGGTTGCATATTTGTATCACTTCCATTCCTTAGTCATCCTTTCTCGTTCTACTTTCCTCAGGGCGACGTGCTAGGGAGCCGCGCAGGCCCCCGAAAGTGCCTCGACGGGCAACGGGAGAAAACCGTGCGCAGGCCCCTAAGGCGCCGTGACGAGGTAACGGGAGGGGCCGGCTCGCGGGCCCTAAAAGTGCCGCGACTAGGCGACGGGAGGGGCCTGCGTGCGGGCCTCCAAAACGCCGCGACGAGGCGAAGGTTGGGGCCAGTGCGCGGGCCCCCAAGACGCTGCAACAAGGTAGGAACCCGTCGCGCGCCTCGGGGCGCACGGCGGGCAGAAAACCGCCACGCGTTCCGAGCGCGTGGCGGGAAGAAAAATAGAATGTCGCGCGCCACGGGGCGCGCGACACACAGTAGGGCAGCGGAAGCAAGTGGGCCCACAGGCCAAGAGCTTTAAGCTCTGATAGCATGTTGAGATACTTGCATGAGTTTGGGTTAGGAGCCATAGTAGCTTAGGTGATTTGGTGAAGTTCGAGGGTGTAGGGAGTAAGGAAAATGTCGAGAGAATTGTGGAAGGAGAATGTTGAAACTAGAAAGAAGGGGGATACAAGTAGTAAGACCTAAAAGGGTTATACTCACTTTTGAGTACCCCACTACAGACTAGACATGCATTATAATCTGACAAATTTGAGTTCTTACTATTTATCGAGGGTTTGGACCGCCGACTACTACAGCGTGCGCGTCGCATTCTTTTGGAATTGCATCCAGGTTCCCAATGAGTTCTAGTTTATTTTTTGCTGCCCTAGAGTTCCCGGTAGAGTCGGCTCGCTAAACGACACACGAGCGAAAATGCGAGCCGGTACATGCCACTAGTAGCATAATTACGTGCAATAAATGAAGACTCTCTGTTCATTACTCGTTGCGAAGCGGTTTGGTAATTTCCGGGCCTCTTGTCCCCTGGTTGATCACCCCTCTGGCACTGTTCGGCCCCTTGTATGATCTTCTCCCATAGGGGAATCATGGGTGGTTCTAGCTGACGTGTACAAAACAGCGGGTGCAGATTGATTGACCACTCAGAGAAAAGACAATGATTGGCTTAAATTAGATTTTGTGGCTTACACGTTCTTAACAGGAATGGAGTGTTGGCCCCGCCCTCGCTTGGGCAACGCCGACGACTTGGTCGGATGTACGGGAGTAGCAACCAACCGTTCACAGTGGGAGAGCTGCTCGACAGGCTTCGTCGAGCTGCAGGGGACCGCTGTGGTATTGCTGTCGACTAGGGAGCTTGACAGCTGCAACTGACTGGTCTGGGCGACGGGTAGGACGTCGACCAGGACCTGCAGTTCGACCGGGAGGTCGACGGAGCAGTCCGTCGACCTGACAAGTGAGCAGCAGTCGACGAGGGGAGCTCAGCGACAACCGCTGATGGCTCTGGTCGTCAGAAGGGGTCCGTCGACCTGGGGGTAGCTCGACGGGAGTTATGGTCGACCAGAGGGACCTGGTGGTCGACCGGAAAAACCTGGTGGTCGTCTGGGTCGACTGGGTAACCTGCTCGACGAGTTCTGTGGAGGCACGCGGACGTCGTCGAGGTTGCGATGGCGCAGGCGACTGCGGGCTGGTATCCCGGAGTCGATATGGCTCGTCAGGCGCAGACAACAGCCGACGAATGCCCAACGAGGCAAGTCGGGCCAATCGTCTGCGCACACCTGCGAGCGTGCACACTGCTGTGTTCTACGGGGCAACGCTGGACAGCCGCTCTGCTGCAGCGTTGGCACTCCGTCGACCTGCTCCGTTGGCAGGTCGCCTTTCTGCAGTGCTGGCGCGGCTCCTCTACGCAACGCTGGCAGGCGGTCAACCGAGCTGTGCTGGCGGTCAACCAGGCTAGCAGCAGGGTTGCTAGGTGCCTGATGTAGTCATTGTTGCCATCTCTTGTTGTACTGATTCTGGAATTCCAATTTTGCTAGTGAAAACTCTTGCCAATTTCTCCCGTGAATGTGCAAACACTAAGGAACCAAGCAAAGCTACGATCACCTCTAGTAGTTCGTGCCAACCCCTGTAGTCTAGCTCACTACCGTTGTAGAGTGTATCTCCGCATGGTGCGGTGAGCGTGGATCGAACACGCGACCTTCAGATAGGAGCCGACTTTTGCACCTACTAAGTCGTTCGTAAGCCGGCAGCAGCGATAGTCGCCATGGTCGACCCCGTAGTTGATGCGGGTGTAGCGGACACCTTGGAGGCACGTTTGGCTGACGCGAGGAGACGCCACGCGGATGGCGAGTACGGGACGATCCCCTTGGTGATCGCCGAGTTGGGCATCCGGTCGCATTGGGCGACGGAACACCCTTCCCGTCCTACTTCTCCTCGACCGGTGCGCAACGAAGGTGGCGTTGACGACGAGGTCGACGGTGGTGCACAAGTCAGCGGCAGCAAAGGCACAAGGCAGAGAGGAGTGATCAAGGTCGACGGTGGTGTCGACGGAATCCAGGCGCGAGTGCAGCGGTCGACGGCTGCTGCAGGGAGCTCCCGTGTCGACGTCGATGTTTGACGCCGTTCTCCTCCACGAAGGGGTGGAGGGCTCTCGGTGTCAACACACGTGACGGCGAGCGGGATTGCACCGGCGTATGGCTACTTCAAGTTCTCGCCGGACCGGATCGCCGTCGCACCGCTGCAAGGTCGACGGGACCTCATCACCTAGAGGGAGTCGATTGAACCTCAGCTAGAGGTTGCCGGGCTGAAGGGCTTCGCCGATGGCACCGTGCCCTTTCCGCCCGAGGAGGATGTCGAGCTACGCGGGGAGTTTCGTACTACTCACCTGCTCACCTTCATGGTCATCTCGAGGTGCTGCTCGCCAGTGGTGCAGCTAACGCTCAGGAGCTGTCGAGAACGACTGGATGCTGGTCACCAGGCATGGCACTTCATCATGTCGACGTACCAGGACAGGGACGACCTGTACATCGGACAGCTAGAGGAGAAGATGACTCACATTCGAATGGGCGAGCAGGAGTCGGCGACGGACTACTGCAACCGAGCTTGACGGATCCTAGCTGAGATAAGGATGGCGGGCGCCGAATACTCGACGGCGTCCTACATCACCCACGTCCTCAAGGGCCTGCCGCGCAGCTACAACCTCATGAAGAGGTTTACGATGGTGCCCGGCACACGTGAGTCCCTCGACGAGGACTCCCTTACCAGCTACATCCTCCAGGATGAGGCGATGCAGGAGGCAGAGCAGCCCACGGAGTTCCTTCCGCAGGCGAGTTACGCTGCACCGACAAAGCCGAATAGTCAGCAGGAGCAGCGCGGGAAGCCACGCGGAGGTGGTAGCGGAGGTGGGCGGTCGACGAAGGACGTCGACGAGAAGGGTCGACGAGGTAGTGGTCGACGGCGGGAGTGCTGGATCTGCGGCGACCCCGACCATCTCTCCTTCGAGTGCCCCGACCGCGATGACACCGACGAGGACAACAATAAGGAAGGTCGCGGTCGATCGGCCAGTGGTCGCCCCCGTCGAGTTAAGAAGCCGCAAAGGAGAATCAAGCGTCGAAGAAGACGTCCTCGACGAAGGACGTCGACAGCTCCAGCGGCAAGAGCCGAGGCGACGGGGAGGCGTCGTGCTCGATGGTCGGCGTGGTGGAGTCGACGGTCTCGCTAGTACCGGAGGCTGGCGAGGACTTCCAGGCGGTGGCAGCAGCTGTGCAGGCCAACCCGATGGCGGTGCTGCTCGACAACGGGTGCTCCCACCACTTGATGGGGACGAAGTCGGTCTTCGTCGACATGGGGCCGAGCGACGGAGTGAAGCACGTGCGTGGGTTCAACGGGGCATTACAGTCTGTCGAGGGTCGTAGAACTGTCGCTCTGCAAGGGGAGGCCAGGAAGCGGGTGCTCATCCCCGACGTGCTCTACGTTCCGGGAGTTCATGCGAAGCTGCTGTCAGCCGGCCAACTGAAGGAGAGCGGAGTGCAGCTGCAGGGTGACGGCGACGAGATACTGCTCGTTGCTACGACCGGGGAGGTGCTCGGTCGAGCACGCTACACCGGACGAGTCCTCAGCACCGACCTTCACCCCTGCTCGACACAGCCGCCGTCAACCGATGTGGTGACTCTGCGGACGATCATCTCGGCGTCAAAGGCGACCCCTGATCGGCTGCATGCGAGGCTTGCGCACGTCGGCGTCGACACGATCAAGAGCTCGGCAAAGCATGGAGTTGCTGTTGGGCTCGACATCACACCGTCGACCGGAGCAGACCCGCCGTGTGTCTCGTGCGTCGGAGGAAAGCTGGCGCGGCACACCTTCCCTGCCAAGGGCTCGGACGCAGTGGAGGCGCTGGCTGTCGTGCACATTGACTTGTGCGGGCCATTTCGAGTAGCTGCCAAGGATGGCAGCCTGTACTTCCTGCTGCTGAAGGATCGCCATACTCGATTTGTATGGGCAATGCCGGTCGCTCGGAAGAGCGACGTGTTGTGGGAGTTCCAGCGGTGGCTGGTGCTGGTGGAACGGCAGACGAAGAAGTCGGTGCTGTCGCTTCGCTCCGATCGAGGAGGGGAGTTCCTCGGGAAGGCGTTCACCGACTTCGTCGACGGGAAGGGCATCGTCCACGACCTGACGTGCCCCTACACTCCGCAGCAGAATGGCATGGCTGAGCGGGAGATGCGCACGGCCGTCGAGTCCGTGCGGACGATGTTCCTGCACATGGGCGTGCAGCGCCACTGGTGGCACCTTGCTCTACGACAAGCTGTCTTGGTGCGCAGCTGCTTGGAGTGGTCGACGACGCCGCCGGGGACGACTCCGTACCAGCTGCTGACCGGGCAGAAGCCCGACCTTACGCTGGTGCGGGTGTGGGGCTGCATGGTGCAGTTCATGGTTCCCGAGCAGTAACGTGGTGGGAAGCTGGCGCCAAAGGCTCGCTGGGGACTTCACCTGGGTGTGTCGCCAGAGAGCAAGGGCTGGGAAATGCTCGAACTGACCGACAACAAGGTGGTCACATCGGTCGAGGTGATCTTCTACGAGACGCTGTCGCTGGAGGTGTGGAAGGCAAAGTATGGGCCGGCGTCGGAGCGGACGCAGGCGCACCCGCCAACGGATACATCGACAGCGACGGTTCCGTTGCTCGCCGAAGTCGACGAACCCGGTAATGAGGATGTTGTGGAGGTTCTTTCCCCTCCCCCTGTCTTTGCTCCTCCATTCCCCGTCGCAGATCGGCCTGGGTCGGCACCTGTGTCGCCCACCGACGATGAGGGGAGCCTTGAGGCGTCGCCTGTGGCGCCGGCCCATGGCATCGCCAGCGGTCGACAGGGTGCCAAGCTCGTCGACCAAGATGGCAAGCCGACGACGACGGGGGAGCACCAGACAGGGGAGTCGGTCGAACAGGAGGCAACGGCAGGGGTACACTCGACAGGGGAGCAGCATCCAGAGCGGTCGACAGGAGAGTTGTCGAAGGCAGCAACAGACGAACAGCTGGTCGAAGGGTCGAAGCAGCTGGTCGATGACGTTCTCGTCGACGAGAAAGGGGAGCAGTCGGCAGGTGAGGAGTCCACTGACAGCGATGTATTGGAAGTGCCGGTCACGAAGCCCGAGCTGCGACGCACAGTTCGAGCCCAACGGCCGCCGGAGCGGTTGAGCTTCTACGCCTGCTTGCCGCCAGCTGCCTTCACCACGGTGTACGACGAGGTCGACGACGACCTGCTGTACGACGATGCCGAGGAGGATGAAGACCTGCCGGAGCTCGACCCTGACGTGCATGCCGACCCCGAACACCACTGGGACATCGCCACGATGACGGTGAAGGAGGCGCTGTCGAACTGGAAGGGCGAGGCGGTGAAGGCCGCCATGGAAGAAGAAATCCGTAGCCTCATCGCTATGGGGACTTGGGAGCTGGTCGAACGCCCACGCGGGGTGAACATCATGAAGAACCGATGGGTGCTGACGACCAAGTACCGCATCGACGACACTGTCGAGCGCGAGAAGGCGAGGCTAGTCGTGAAGGGCTTCACGCAGGTGTACGGCACCGACTACGACGAGACGTACTCACCGGTGAGCAGCTGCGTCACGCTGAGGATCTTCCTGATGCAGCTCGACATGAAGAACGCTTTCCTGCAGAGCAAGCTCGACAGGGTGCTCTACATGTACCAGCCGGACTACTTCAACGACGGGACCGGCCGGGTGTGTAAGCTGCCGAAGAGCCTCTACGGGCTGAAGCAGTCGCCGCTGCTGTGGTACAGGGCTCTCGACGGTGTGCTGCTGGGCGCTGGCTGGAAGAAGAGTCAGGTCGACGAGGCGCTCTACTTCAAGGCCAGCGATGACGGAGTGACCTGCTGGGTGCTGGTCTACGTCGACGACCTGCTTGCCGCTGGCAGCAGCACAGCGATGCTGAAGGAGCTGAAGGAGCTGCTGGAGACCGCCTTCGAGCTACGTGAGATCTCGCCGGTGGTGAAGTACCTTGGGCTGGAGATCGTGTGCGACAGGCCGGCCAGGAAGTTGTGGCTGCACCAGCAGGGCTACGCCGACAAGCTACACAGGCGCTTCATCGACGAAGAGCAGGGCGGTCGAGTCCCGAAGACACCGGTCTCGGTCGACGCCTACGCTCAGCTGACGTTCGATGACGAGGAGGCTCAGGAGCGCGAAGGGGAAGAGTACCGGCAGAAGGTCGGCTCGCTGCAGTTCGCGGCGACGACGACAAGGCCGGACATCGCGTTTGCCTGTAGCAAGCTGGGAAGTGGCCTTACGGTGAGGAGCGACCAGCATTGGCGCGAGGTCGACCGCTGCCTCGCCTACCTCGCCGACAATCACGATACCGCCTTGGAGTTCGGCGGTGGACTAGAATCATTGGAGCTGATCGGCTACGTCGATGCCGATGACGCGGGCGACAAGCAGAACCGGACGAGCATGGAAGGCTACGTGTTCGTCTACGGTGGGGCCGCAGTCTCCTGGTCGAGTTCGCGCATCAAGTGCGCGACATTGTCATCGACCGAGTCGGAGTACGTGGCGGCCACGGATGCTGGCAAGGAGGGGCGTCGACTCCGCTTCCTCCTTGCGGAATTCAAGCTCCTCGACGCTGGGAAGCCGACCATCATCCGCATCGACCACAAGTCGGCAATCACGGTCGCTGAGGGCTTGGGGCTGACGGGCAACCTCAAGCACATGGAGCGACGCTACGCCTGGCTGCAACACATGGTGAGGCGCGGGAAATTTGTGCTGAAGTACATCCCGACCACCGAGCACCCGGCGGACTTCCTGACGAAGGCGCTACATTTTCCGGCTTTCAATCGGTG
Organism: Closterium sp. NIES-65; assembly: GCA_948144175.1. Lineage (NCBI taxonomy): Eukaryota > Viridiplantae > Streptophyta > Zygnematophyceae > Desmidiales > Closteriaceae > Closterium > Closterium sp. NIES-65. Next base: position 3,991,993 of record CANXME010001361.1, on the reverse strand, counting down.
CTCGGTCGACATTGGCCAAGTTCGTCTGGCCGGCGTCGGCGACGGCGACGATGAGGTGCAGCAGTAGGTGCCATGCCCTTCTGCACGGCTGGTGCGGTGACGGCGTGCTGTGTGTGGGGTGCACGCCGGGGATGAGTTTTCTCCGTGGAGTACTGCCGTGTGGGCTGGAGGCCCAAGCGTGAGCGCGGCAGGGGAGTGTTAACAGGAATGGAGTGTTGGCCCCGCCCTCGCTTGGGCAACGCCGACGACTTGGTCGGATGTACGGGAGTAGCAACCGACCGTTCACAGTGGGAGAGCTCCTCGACAGGCTTCGTCGAGCTACAGGGGACCGCTGTGGTGTTGCTGTCGACTAGGGAGCTCGACAACTGCAACTGACTGGTCTGGGCGACGGGTGGGACGTCGACCAGGACCTGCAGTTCGACCGGGAGGTCGACGGAGCAGTCCGTCGACCTGACAAGTGAGCAGCGGTCGACGAGGGGAACTCGGCGACAACTGCTGATGGCTCTGGTCGACGGAAGGGGTCCGTTGAGCAGGTGGTAGCTCGATGGGAGTTGTGGTCGACCAGAGGGACCTGGTGGTCGACCGGAAGCACCTGGTGGTCGACCGGGTCGACTGGGTAACCTGCTCGACGAGTTCTGCGGAGGCACGCGAACGTCGTCGAGGTTGCGATGGCGCAGGCGACTGCGGGCTGGTATCCCGGAGTCGATATGGCTCGTCAGGCGCAGATAACAGCCGACGAATGCCCAACGAGGCAAGTCGGGCCAATCGTCTGCGCACACCTGCGATCGTGCACACTGCTGTGTTCTACGGGGCAATGTTGGACAGCCGCTCTGCTGCAGCGTTGGCACTCCGTCGACCTGCTCTGTTGGTAGGTCGCCTTTCTGCAGTGCTGGCGCGGCTCCTCTACGCAACGCTGGCAGGCGGTCGACCAGGCTAGCAGCAGGGTTGCTAGGTGCCTGATGTAGTCATTGTTGCCATCTCTTGTTGTACTGATTCTGGAATTCCAATTTTGCTAGTCTTGCCAATTTCTCCCGTGAATGTGCAAACACTAAGGAACCAAGCAAAGCTACGATCACCTCTAGTAGTTCGTGCCAACCCCTGTAGTCTAGCTCACTACCGTTGTAGAGTGTATCTCCGCACACGTCACACCCCTAAACAAACTTGCAGACTTGTGTCGGTTGGGTTGGGTGGTTGGGTTCAGATTGGACACTAAAGGAAAACAATGTATGCAGTTGGTGAACCTCGCTGGCTTTCGTGGATTCGATTTATTTCGTTAAATTTATGGTTACATTACACTGCCCTCGTCACTCTGCAAAACCGCATGAAATCTCTCTCGAACGTTCGCCACCGACTGATCTGAAAAAGTTGACGGAAAAGCAACTGGTGTACCGAATGTTGCGATTTTCATGCGTTGATTTTCGGATACTTCGCGCAACTTGTACGCCAGGTTTGCGCAGAAAAACCTTCGGAGGCCAATTTTCGCAGCTTTCCTTTTTCGCAATGACATTTCTACTGGTGGTAGTAGTGGAAGGCAAAGCAGTGATTTTGAATTGAGGATCTAGTGCTTGTTGCTGCGCGAGTATTAGTGGACAGGAAAGGGCGCGACGCGATGATCTAGCCTGGCGCTCGTGTTGCGGTGCGGGAGGCTGAAACAACATCCAATCCAACGATACCCATCGTTGGAGAGATGGAAGATGACTAGCTCTTTTGTAAGTTGTAACATCATGGTATTGGTTTGGACTCTAGTGAGGAACAAGGAGGGTGGGGTCGAGCGACCGAGATCAGTGGCACACCGGTCACGTGGATAGACTGTGAAACTTGACTTGATCGTAGGGTGAGGAGTGAGCTATCCGTCTACGGACACGCTCCGGTGCCTCGCATCGCTATACACCCTGTTTCGCGCTAGCAGAGCATCTGGTTGCAGAACATGCACTGGTTGTAGAACGTCACCACGTTTGAAATGGTCTTATCACCGACGGTACAAGCACATTCACAAGAAAGCGGTTAGCTAGGATGCTGCATGGTAAAGAACATTAACCAAGCGTTTCAAAGCGGTTGAAAAGGGTATACAGCGATAAAGAAAACTTTTGCCCCCAGTACCACTCCGTCAGCTGGTGCGGCTTTGCCCGCAGGTTTCAGCCATACGGTTTATGGCACCTGACCGCACTGTAGCAGCGAATCGCGCAAGGTGAGAGGGTCGAGAAACAGGGTGTACAGTGGGCGCATAGCAACCAGTCAAGCCGTCAAGTTCGTTCTTGACAGTTGGCGCTCCAGTGCCGTAAGTGCGCGTGTCTTCTGAAATTCTCTGTAAAGTTCATATTGTTTTCTCGAATTTTCTCGTTTGAACTCTGATCGACTTGTAGTCGACCATCTCGACTTTTGGAAGGCGATTTCTTCATCACCTTTCGCATCAAGCAAGGGGCACAACAAAGTTCGACTTTAGAAGTTCGACTTTATACAGTAAAACCAGAGTTGCGCACAAATTTCGTTGGCTACCTGGTTTGACAGCGCTGTTCGTGATCGAGTCCAAATTCAGTAACGTGGTACGTTGTCAGCTGTTACTGTCGCGGAAATCGTAAATTCACTGTGCACGAGAGGAAGAACACACGTTCGGATAACGGGCACGTGAAAACTCGACCCCAGTTCATGGACCTTCGGTTTCATCAATCATTGAACTTGGACACACGATTTTCGCAAAGTGCTCGATACGAAATGCTCGTAAAAGGTAACCAGCAAAAGGTCAACATTATTTTTGAACATCTACACCAAAAGACACGCGCCCTAATTGTGGTGCCTACCCTCGTTACAAAAAGGGGAAAACTCGATGCTTGTAGAAATTTCATATAAGAAAGTGGAAATAGAGTAAAATGTGGGGGGCCTTTTGCGATCTTTCTCATAAGCACATATGGTATTGGCTTACCATAACTGGTTGAATCAATCATTACAACAAACTAAGAAACGCGAATCATCAGCTCATTTATCGTCATAAGCAGGAGGACAAAGGTTCCCGTTCAGAGTACGCACTCCCAGCCCTCTACTTTTGCACTTTGCCTCCTTCCCTCCCTCTCTTCCCCTCTTTTCCCCCATCCTCCTCAACCCCTCCAACAGTAACCAAAAGTAGTACGATAAGGTCCCTGGGCAACGCCCACCTGCATGTCAATAAGAACAGACCCATCACTCTGCCCCACTCCCCCACGCCCCAGAAGTCCAATCCTTCCTTTTACACCTGATCCTGCCCCTCTTCCTTCCCCTCGCCCTCCGTCTCCCCCTGCCCCTGCGGGCCCTCATCACGCGCCCAGGGGAAGAGCTGCAGGGGCTTGTAGGGGTGGGCGAGCAAAAAGTCATTATTCACCACCAGCCGCACCACCTGCAGCACATGGCTCCGCTCCCGCCGAACCTCCTTCTCCAGCAGCCTCGCCAGCAGGCTCGGCGACCGAAAATCCCCCTGGGTGTCCCGGTTACCGTGATTGCCATGGCTCATCTGGCTCCTCTCCTGCCCTTGGTTTGCCCACCCGCCCTGCTGCCCCTGCCCCTGCTCGTCCCACTGTGTGTGCTGCTGCCAGTCCTGGTCAGCGACATGGGCAAAGGTGCAGCGAGCGCCCTTCTTGCAGTGCCCGCGCAGGAAGAAAGCGCACACGCGCTTTGTGGAAGACCGCGCAGCCTGCTGCGTGGAAAAGCGGCTGTCAGTGTGGACCCCCGTCGGCTCAGCTGTCAAGGCAGGAGCTGCCTTGCCTGCAGCAGCAAGCCCAGCAGCAGCTGTAGGTGCAGCAGTGGGTGTTGGAGCAGCACCGTCACCATCACCAGGTGGTGCTGTTGCCTCCTCCACCATCTCCTCCTTCACTGGCTGCCCCACCTCTGCCACCTTGCCTGTCCCACTTGCTTCCATTATCCCTGCTGCCCCTGCTGCCCCTGCTGCTCCTGCTGCCCTTGATGTGGCTGCTGCCGCTGACACCAGTCCAATGCAACCATCCTTCCTCACACCGCCACCTGCAACCACCACTCCTCTTCCACCTACACCTTCTTCTCCTTTCCCCACTCCCGCTTCCTCCTCCTTCTCCTCCTCCTTCTCCTCCTCCTCTTCCTCTTCCTCTGCGCCCATGTCAACCTCGTCCTCCACTCCTACTGCCTCTTGCACTGCGAATGCTTCACCATCACCCACTCCATCACCCACTCCATCACCCACTCCATCACCCACTCCATCATGCGGCTCTGCTATATCACCACTCCCCTCGGCAGTCCCAAAACTCTCGTCATCCGACCCCCCTAGCAAATCCCCTTTCTTCTTGTTTCCGTTGCCCAGCTCATCAGCAGCACCAGCAGCAGCATCGCCAGCAGCTGCAGCAGCACTGCTGACATCCACAGCACCATTCACTCGCAAAACCTTTGTTGCCCTTTCTCCCTCACCCAACCCCCCTTCTCCCTCCCCATCCAACCCAACCTCTCCTCCCTCGACTTCCCCCAGAATACCTTCCTCTTCCTCCCCATTCCCCAGTCGTTCAGTTCCCTCTTTCTCCTCCATATTAGCCCCACCCTCCTCCTGCCCACTCCCATTTCTAACCGTGCTTATCTCCTTCATATCACACCTCCCTCCTTCCTCGTCCTCATTACTTATCCTCACCCACTCCCACACACAGTGCCCCCGGCCTTGCATACCCATCCCTCCACTCCCCCTCCTCCTCCACTCCTCCCGCCACCCACGCCCCCCTCGCCCCCCTCTCTCCTCCCAACCCTCTCTCCCGCCTCCCCTCCCCCTGCCTCCCCTCTCCGAGTTGTCACGCAGGAGGTGCGTGGGCACTTCACAGATGGGAAGTCCCAGATTGGCCTGGAGGGCCAGTACCTCCCTTAGCCGCTGGAAAATACGGTCGGACAGAACAAAAACGCGCATGGGGGAAAGTGAGATGCAGGGATTTTGAGAGCAGCGCGGGTGCGGGAGGGGAAGGGGCAGGCTGAAAAGAAACAGAGCAAGAAGGGGAGAGGAAGGGAATGGTTGGGAAAGACCGAGTGGCAATGCGGAGGGGGAAGAAAGCAATGGGAAAGAAGGGAAGGCGGATGAATAAAGAGCAGCGGAGAGGAGGATAGAGGCGGGGAGAGTGAGGGAAGAGGAGGGGGGAGGAGGGGTAAGGAGGACAGAGGAAGGGAGAGGAGGAGAGGAGGGGAGGGGCAGGAGCGGAAAGGGGGTGGAGGGAGGGAGAGGGAGAGGAAGGGAGAGGGAGGGAGTGGGCGGGAGAGAGCGGGAGAGGGAGGGCGGGAGAGGGAGGGAGATGGAGGGAGGGAGGGAGAGGGAGAGAGAGGGAGGGAGAGGGCGGGAGAGGGTGGGGCGGGAGAGGGTAAGAGAGGGAGCGAGGGTGGGAGAGGGAGTGAGAGGGAGAGAGAGGGAGGGAGAGGGAGGGAGAGGGGGGGAGAGGGAGGGGGAGGGAGGGAGAGGGAGGGAGAGGGCGGGAGAGGGAGGGGGAAGGAGGGGGAGGGAGGAAGAGGGCGGGAGAGGGAGGGAGCGGAAGGGGGAGGGAGGGAGAGGGAGGGAAAGCGAGGGAGAGAGAGTGAGCGGGAGGGAGAGGAATGGAAGGGGCTGGAAAGGCTGTACCTGTTGCCTCAACTTGCGGTCCTCATCCACCAGCTCGCCCCTCTCCTTGCGCTTCCTTGCCTCCTCCTCCTGCTCGCCACACATATGGCACATATGGCACACATGGCACCCATGGTACACATGGCACCCATGGTACACATGGCACCCATGGTACACATGGCACCCATGGTACACATGGCACCCACGACATGCCCACAAAAAGGCTTAGAATGCTTGCACGCATCTGTGCACTCTCCCATGCAGCAGCATACACGCATGCTCCGACAAACACAGAACCACAGGAGCTTCTAAGGTGCACCGCATGGCCACAGCCCACACTACCCCCAACAGGCACACATGCCTGGACTACCACAGGACTGCCCATGCGCAGCACGAAGTGCTGAATCTTGCACTGTCAGCAACCAAGCCAACCACTGCGCTGCACTGTACCACATGTGCCCATTGCACTTCCCCGACCACCCATCCACCACCCACCACTCACTTGCACATGGCCCGTGGGCCATCAGGGCACTAATTACAGGCACCACCAACCAAACACCAGCAAGGGCATAACCAAACATACCTCCACGCATTCCCTTTCACCTCCCTACCTGACACCCTCCCAGCCCCCAGCCCCTTGAATCCTCCCCCATTCCCCCGACTACCCCTCCACAGAGCAGGGAGGCACCTTGCGCTGCAGGTTGGCGGCGGTGGGGAAGTTGCGGCGCCGCTCCTCCACCCACTTGGCGAGCTGCTCGGGGCTCTCCTTCTTGCGGTACTCCAATGCTCTGATTTAGGGCGTGGTGAGAGGGGCGTGGTGAGAGGGGCGTGGTGAGAGGGGCGTGATGGGGGAATGAGTGGGACGAGAGACCAGTGGAGCACAAGTGGTAAAATGTTTGGAAAGTGGGCCGCACGCATGGCGTGGAGGAGCGTGCTCTTGAGACGTCTCGAGGAGCACGTAGTCGATCCTGTGCCCACTCGCCTTGTCTCGTCCCATTCATGCCGTGGCTGCGCCGCCAAGCCATGCAAGCACAGGCTTGACAACAAGCACAGTTGGCATGAAAGAGCATGAGAACGGGAGCAGAGTGTGGGGGGGGAGGGGGGGGGGGACAAGCGGGTAAGCAGAGGTGGCAAGTTGGTGAGCAAACGCTGACCGTTTCAGGCGAGCAGAGGAAGGGGCATCGTGCACTGATGACTTGTGGTCCTTGAGCGCTCGCCCTGACATGCCATGCCATGCCGTGCCATGCCATGCCATCATCACAAGACCACAGTGGCAACAGTGAGTAGCAGGGCGGATTGACACTCAACACAAGGCCATCCCATGCACGCATAGCAGGTGGTAGGGGAGGGTTGGATGAGGGGAAAGGGCGGCAAAGGGGGAGCAAACAAAGACGGGTATTGAGAAGCGTGGTGGGGGCGGAAAGGAACAGGTCAAACAGAGGAACGAACGGGCAAGGATTGAACAGAATGGGGAGATGGGGAGAAGCGAGCGAGTGGAAGTAAGGGGGGGGGGGGGGAGGTTGGCGCAATGAAAGTAGGAGCGGTGGGTTGCAAAAGCAGGAAGGGACAAAAGAAGGGGGGAAGTGGGGGAAGGGAGAGGGGGAAGGTTTACCGCAGGCAGAGAAGGAGCAGCCTGGCGAGTCACAGGCTTCGTGCGTGGCGAGATGTGAAGTGAGGAAGTCTTGCGAGGAGAAGGACCGGTCGCATGGTGCACACATGAATGGAGACGCTGCTGCCCCTGCTGCTGCTCCTCCTCCTCCTCCTCCTGCTGCTGCTGCTGCTCTTGGTGTTCCCACTGTTGCTGCTGCTGCTGCTGCAGATGGTGATGGTGATGCTGGTGATGGGGAAGCAGGGAGAGGTGCTACCCCAGGTGGTCCTGGTGATGATGGTGTGAGGGATGCTGGTGATGGGGGTGCAAGGGATGCAGATGCAGATACACCCACTAACGAAGGGGATGCTGCACCCTGCATGCCGCCACTCTGACTGCCGCCATTCATTCTGTTGCCCCCAAATCTCCCTCTACCCTCCCCATCCCGCCTGCCCTCCCCCCACCCCCCCCGCCCGCCCCACCTCCCCCCTTGCCCTCTCCCCCTGCCCTCTCTCCCCCCACCTCTTCCCTCTCCAAACCCCCGCCCCTCCCCACCTCTACCGCCACCCCAACTTCTTTCCCCGCCCCTGCCCCTCGCTCCGCCTCCTCTCCCTCCTCCTCTTTCCCCATCCCTCCACCCCCCTCTCCCTCCCCCGCCGCCTGCCCTGCCCCCATCCCCCCTTCCCCCCCATCCTGGCCGACCAGGGGCGCCTGGCGAGGGAGGGGGGGCGGAAGAATGAGGGGGACCTCCGGCGACCGGGGAAGGAGGGGGCGCCATGGGCGGAGGGGCTAACGCAGGGTTCGGGGGATAAGGGGGGTTTTGAGGGAAGGAGGGGTTTTCGAGGTAGGGAGCAGAGGGGCGTTGAAAAGGGGGAGTGGGGGCTTGAGCCGATGGGAAGGGGACTGGGGCGGGGGGGTACGGGGAAGAAGGGGGGGGGAACGATTGTGGGGGAGGCCGGGGAGGGGCGGTGAGAATAGGTTGCATTTGCGGCGGCTGCTGGTGTTGTTGTTGCTGCTGCTGCTGCTGCTGCTGTGGCATGGAAGGGTACGGGAAAGAGGACGAGTTGGAATTGGGAAGAGGAGACGCAGTAGGGTAAGACTGGGGAGGTTGATAGTGCTGCTGCTGTTGTGGCTGTTGCGGCGGCGGGAGCTGCTGCTGGTGGTGGTACGGAGGAGGGGCGGCGATGGAGGGTGGACCCATAAGCTTGCTCTGAGGGGAGCCCATTGGCACGGCAACAGAGGTGGCAAGTACCGGCGGGCGATTCTGCCACTGCTGCTGCTGCTGCTGCTGCTGCTGCGGCGGCTGCTGTGGCCCTTGGTGGGGCTGTTGAAAGAATGGTTGCTGCTGCTGCTGCATGCCCGGCTGCTGCCAGTTTTGCTGGCTCTGGTTAGCACCTCCCACGGACGGATAAGGGGGGCGAAACGGCGCACCAGGCGCGGAGCCAGGCGCTCCCCCCATGGGCGGAGCCTGGACGGAGGAGGGGAGGGAGAACTGGGGCAGACCATTTATGACGGGCGAATGGATCGAGATGCGAGTGAGAAACAACCGTGGAATGCGCGCACTTCAGAAAACCCGCCGGGATGATCAACAACGAAAGAACCAAGACAAGGGAGAAACTAAGACCCAAGAAAAGGGAGAAATCTGCTTGCGGATCGAATTTGCGGAGTTCAACGGCGGTGGAAAAGACTCGTGCATGCAGTCGTTTGCGTCTGCATGATTCGCACCCTGCATACTCAGCGTCGTATATCGCCTTGCTTCGTTGCACATCTCGAACCATCATCTTCGCTCCTGAGCGCGCGTTCGCCGCCCGGCACTGAAAACGAGAGCTCCACTCCACTTGCCACGTGAAGCTGCCACCACCGGCCGTGCTATCCACGAGCGTGCGTGACTGCATGCGAGCATGCATGCATGTGAGCATCTTCGGATCTGGGCGGTAGAGAGGCTCACCATGGGAGGCGGTGCGGACGACCATCCTGCCGTCGTCGCGGCACCAGCAGGCGATCCATACGCGCCCGCACCGCCGGCCCCGCCCGCGCTATTCCACTGCGCGCCCATACCGGGAGGTTGACCTGCCGGGTACTGCGCGCTGATCCCGCCCGGCCCTGTGAATCCTGCTGCCGAACCTCCGTTTGCGGCCTGGTACGGGCCCGCGTACATCTGGTTCGGAAGCTGGTTCGGATACGGCTGCGCGTTGGTCGGCGGAGCAGGTGCCATGGGCCCTTGCGGAGGCGGCCAGGGGTTCTGCATAGCGGTTGGTGGGGAACTAGTTCAGAGAGAGGAGCGAGGACGGGGATGTGTGTGCCAATTATGCCAGTTGGAAACGGGGTGGACTCGCTAGGTTGATGAGGGTGGAAGAAGGGTATGCCTAGAGGTATAAGTGCAAGAGGGTATGGTGAGAATCAGGGTTCGGGTTCTTTGCGAGGTTTACGCGTTAGGCGCTGGTTGTGCGAAACCCTATTGTAACACTTTTCGTCCGCAATTACTACTACAAACAACTGTAATACCGCTAGCACTTACAAGTTCTACACATCAAACGAAAATAATGTACTTCCCTCTTTACCCACAATATAGTCAGCCTTGTGCACGCCTCCATTTGCACAATCTAAATCCGGCCCAATTAAAAGATCTCTGCATCCTTTTAAAGTTCCAGATTATCAGCTGTCATATACACTCCTGTGTGCATCCACCCCTTGCGGTCACATCAAATCACCAGCCATGTCGACTAAGGGCAGCGGCCAGCGCACCAAGGGAGGAGTCAACTGCCGTGTTCCAGGAGCGTGCCACACTGTGCCTGAAGGACGGTCCAAACAGCTGCACTGATGTCTGCACACAGCAACTCGGGAAATAGCAGTGCAGGGTGGGGACCAGGGAAAGCAGGGAGGAGAGGCAGAGGGGAGGGGTGGGAATGATGGGATGCGAATGGAACAGGAGTGTGCTGACACTCCTAATGGGACTCCCAACGAGCTGATTATTGGTGTATGGCAACAGCTGCTGCTAAAGAGAGGAAAAGGACAGATGGCTTCAGACTTGCTTGCCAGGAAACTGTGCCAGTTCAGCAATCCATGCAAGTATACAGAAGCTCCGAATGAAGGTCTGGGACGAATCCTGTGAGGCGTAACCCTACGTTTAAGTATTTCAAGTGGTACACCGCCCTCACAAGGTGGAATGGCAGCTGTTCTTCCAAGCCCATGCCTGCCTCCAACCAAATGGCCGGAAGCAATCATTCGAACAAGGAACACACACTCAGCGTCGTAACCATGGCCACCTCGGGAATCAGCAGTCGTAACAAAAAGGAACGGGATCCATGAAAAAAAAAACCACACACACACACACACACACACACACCTGGGAAACCAATCCTCCACCCATTACTTTCATCTGACTGACCTCAAGCGGAGGAAGTGCAGGTGGGGCGGTCTGGTTGGCTATGGTTCTTCCCGTGGCAGCGGTGCTTCGCCACACGGCAAGCTTGCAGCCCCAATACGCCGCCACCGCCGCACCCACGCCACTCGCCATGCCCACCACCCGCTCCTGCCGCACTATCGTCGCGCCCACCCCCATGCCTGGCGCACGGCGCGGGCGAGGGGAGGACAGGGGGGAGGGAAGGAGTCATCGAAACAAGCAAACAGATGTGTTCGGGAGTGGGGGAATTTTGGCCACGAGGGGGATGAGATGAAGCAAGGCAAGAGGGTGGGACAGGGGGAATGAAGGGACAGGTAAAGTTGAGTGAGAGAGAAAGCATACGGTGGTGTTGGGGCCGTGTAGGAATGTGAGAGGATGCGTGTTGGTGCGGGGAGTTGGAGGGATATGAGACCCGACTAAGGGAGAAGTAAGTCGACGAAGGGAAGGGATCAGCTAAGGCGGGCGGAAACAAGGGATACGACTGACAGGAGGAGGATATAGCCTGCCAAAGAATCTTAACCGGGACCGCGGGACTCGCACAAGAGCGGCTACATGCAAAATTGAAAAGTAGCGCTTGGGAGACTAACGAACATCTAGTACATGCAACAGCGACGCTGGTCTCCAAGAGACACCTACATTACTCCGAAGCTAAACCCGCGCAGATCCTGCAGAGTAGAGTGCGATGCGATAAGGCTAACCAGCCCGCGGAAGGCCAGTACTTACCAGCGGAGTTGCGCGGATAGTCAAGCGATGATTACGGACAGAGCGCTCAGCTGTGCCTGTCTTTTTCCTCCTGAATTCCTGCCACAACTAGTCACGACGATTTGATTAGTCACGAGTCACGACTCAACCAGCATTCCAATACTCATATGTACTAACTCGCTTTACGAATGAATGGAAAGAACAAACCAAAGCCACATTGCTACGGTAATGTTGTTACTGCAATATACTATCGAGTTTCTGATAAGTAATTTGTTTATCTCAACAATTTGAATCAGCAAACATGTCAGGCTATCATTCCTCAATCACCCAGACACAAATATCGATTCACACCATAATGGGGACTTTTTTCTCCCCAATGATTTTACACCTACTCTAGCAAACCTAGAATCTTGCTTGACACTCAGGGTGTGATATTATCGAGTACAGCTCCTTCCACATCCACCAGCTCCACACCATAACGTAGTTGAACATCCTCCGACTCCTGATCAGCCGCACAATATCTGGTCTCTCGATTCTCAAGTGCCAGGATTGAGCGCAGGCTCTAGGCGCATGTAAGCGTACACGACATCGAGCCACGCGTCGGGCACGCCGGGCAAGCACCAGTGCGTGCAGTCACCCAAATCCGGCGTTGCCAATGCTTCGGTGACATTATCCCTCTTCTGCCACCACATCCCCAGGTGCCCCTCGGGTCTCATTTCAGACATCCTTGTTACTTTCACGACCCGCATGTTGCTGCTGCTCGTTAGCAAGCGTCGCTGCATCTTGAAATACTCCTCCGCTGTTCGTATCGACTCGTACCATTTGAACGCGCCCTTCGGACCGATGGGTTGCACTGCGCCGCACGCCCCATCCCCCCGTGCTGTGCGCATAACGGGGCCGTGCTTGGGATTGAAGGTCAGGAAGAACGGGATTCCCGAGAAATTCGACTGCTTCACGTGATTCGCGAGGGTTTTTAACCCCGTTTTAAGCGCCTCGATATTCGTAATGTTCTGCTGCACCACCCCGTTCACCATAAAAGTATTCGGCTGCTTCCTTCCCGGAACGTTCTGCAGCCACCAGGTGCCGGACGAAAAGACCGCCACGTCATACATGGGCAGCAGGCGCACCACAACGGGGTGCACTGACGTCACGTTCACGACGTAACCGTGCGCGCCGCCGCGCTTGGCGCCGTTGGCCTGCTGCTGGAACGCATCCATGAGGTAGGGCGAGAAGTAGTAGGCGACGCTGAAGTTGAACGTCGGGAAGAAAATCGCCTTTACGCTGTTCAGCGGCTTGTGGCCTCTCTGTGGGTCGGAGGGGTTACGGGGGAGTGCGGAGGGGTCCGGAGGGAAGAAAGGAAAGAGTGAGTGGTCGGGGAGCGGTGAAGAGGAATGGGGCACGAGGGCAAGGAGAGGAGAATGGGTGAGAGAAACGAGGGGCGATAGTGTTCTGACAGAGACTGGCAGTGATAGGAGTAGGATGACAGGGGAACATGGCACTGAATAAACCGCCTTCTCCCCAACGTTTGCCCCTTTTCGTAAGCCTCGTCAAATTCCTCATTCCCGCGCACGCGCTCGCCCATGCCTCATCTTCCCCCATTCCCGCTTCCCCCCTCCCTCCCCGTACCTCCGCCTCGTGTCCGCCCGTGTAAATGGAGCACAGCAGCGACTCGTACAGATTGCCCATAATGGAATCGCCCACCAGTAGCATGCGCTGCCGTGCGGAAGGGGATCGGGAAGCGGGTCGGGAGAGTGCGGAAGGAAGGGGATATTGAGGAGGGGTGAGTTGGGGAAGGAGCAGCAGCGGATCGTGCAGGTTCAGCCTCGTTCACCCTCAGCATGCGCTTCCACTAGTCGGGGGAGGGAGCGAAGGGCGGGGTGCGGCGAGGGAATGAGGGAGGCGAGAACGCGGAGAAGCACGGAGTGCAGGGATAAGCACAAGTTGGAGGCGGAATCTGAGGAGGCGGGGGACGACGGATGGTGAGGAAGGGAAAGACAGAACGGGATGGAGCAGGCTTGGTGAGGGCGGGGAAGAGGGGTTGGGGAGTTGGGAACCCAAAGGGGTACCCCGTCTCCTCCTTTTCCGCACCATTCTAGTGCTCCTCACCCCAAGCCCAGCGGCGCGCCGGACCTTGTTTTTCATCATCTTGGCAAATCCGTCGGCGTCGAAGTATTCCATGTCGCACCCCTTGGCCTTCCATTTCAGCTGCCTGTACAGCGAGTCCGGCCGCCCGTTGCGCTCGCAGTTGTACGACGACCTGATGAACGGGCAGAAATTCGTCTTGGCGGGGTTGCCAGAGTAGTGCGGGAGATCCGCGGCGTATATCCACCTGCCCGCCGTGTAGTCGCATTTGGCTGCAAGGGACGGGGATTGGTAAAAATTCGGTTGCGCTTGCTGTAGGGTATTGGTTGGTTGGAACAGGGGAGAAGAATTGGAAAGAATGTGGCAAAGACACGGAGAAAAGTGTTTAGGAGGGCATAGCTCTCCTCGATACGTACGTGCGCGTGGCGTCGTTGTCAGGGTAGGAACCGCTATCGTTTCGTGAACCGTCGAAGTCGGGGGAGCTTTCCCTTGGCTCGTACTTGCACTAGTGATCGAATCAATCCCAACTGCCCTTGGCATCGATACGGCCAGCATTGCCGTGGCTATCGCGAGCATGGTTACCACCAGCGGCGACGCCAGTGGTTGATATGATGGTCGTCTCGACAGCACGCGGCGATGCCGGCCGCGCATTGTTGTTGGTTCTGCCATTCTTCTGTACGCCGATGATCTTCGAAATAGCACTTGATTTTCTCTTCGTGTGAATGGTTCTGATATCAAGAATGCCGGGGGTGTCCGAGTAGCGGTCAAAAGATGGTGTCTGGCGTTTTGCGGGGTGTTAGACAGGATGTTCGTGGTGTGAGCTGGGCATACACGTGGCGAGCTACTGGAAAGCTAATCTCTACAAGAAAAAAAGGCAAAGGTGAAGGGTTCGAGCTGATGAAGAGTAAGTGCTGTCTTTCCGATGTCTCAGGACCCAATCTTGGCGTGTATACGCAGCAAGGAAAGAGGGTACGGACACGCAAGCTCCTGCGGACGGAGCGGGAAGTTGCTGGATCGCACTGGACCTGTGTCACGAGCTTCCTGGACCTGGCGCCGTTGTTCGTAACCCTGAAACAGCTATGGTGACATTTGGCCCAAGGACGTCTCTAGACCTCGACGGAAGCCTGTAAAGCAAAGGGCGTATCACCTCTATATGGCTGATATGACCTCAGGTTGAGTCGGACGGATGATGGCAATGAAAAGCAAATGGGGGAGCTATGAAAAGCGAGATTAGGATGCTGACTCTACTCGTGAACTCTCATTCCTTGTTTTCTGGTCCCGCAGCCTTGACTTTCCTTAGTGTGGAGTCTATCACAAGGGCGGGCTCGTTCTTCCCGCCGCACAAAACAGCTGGAACGAAACGGAACACTCGATAGCAGTGTGATCATGTACTTTGTCCTGCTGCTTCAGTTGGTGGGGCCGTCCATCAATGGAACGCGCACATTTCGCTGGAATTTGGGTTGGGATGGGATGTGGGAGCCGCTACGCGGCTCGGAGTTTTTTTCGGCTCGAGGCGCTGGACTTGTGGCAGGCTGGTTGGGAAATTTGGGTTCTGGAACGGTACGAATGGGTCTGTGTTTCACTGCGACCCAGTCTGGTCATCATCAGGCGGGGTTGTGTTGGTGTCATAAAGCACACACCCACTGTAGAAGGATTGTGGTGGGAACGAGGACCCTGGAGAGCTTCTCAACCTCGCGAACGGGTGAAGGAGCTGAAGCAGACCCTCAGAAATTGACAGAAAACCCCGAAACCTCACATTGGTTGCAGACACACCAGTTTTGAGCACCAATGAACGTAAGCCAAGGCTACAATCTCCAAAGTGCGACGCGGACTTGGCAGATGGGGGAGGCCACACGCGCAAATTCATCCCAGACCAATTTCTAGGATGAAGCCGCCAGAAAACAGCTCGGTTGTTAGGAGTGAAACGAAATGAACTAAAGCTGGTTCAATCATCAGGGGTAGGATATCATTCGTTTTCTACAGAAAATGTATTTTTTTGTGAGAGTAGATAGTGTTACATTCTTGTGTTGGTGCCACCTTTGCACCCACCCTCGCCTATATTTGTACCCTCCTCTCTAATCAATCCTCCCTTTCCCTATTCTCTCTCGCCATCCTAAGGCTAAACCTAAAGCCCGATGCTAACAACGAAGTCAATATACGGTAAGAACAGCGGAATGGTGTGAACTAGAAAGTGAGGTGATACAAACAGCAAATCCAAGCCTAAGGCAAACACATTTATAATGACACTACCGTATGCATAAAAGGGTATCATTTGCAGGTTAATTCTAGTAGGTACACTCAATTCCCTTCTCGAAATGAGCAACTATCGGGGTTTGATGGCTTGACAAGCCCTTCATGGATGAAGCTGATTTCCACGCAGTTGAGGCAGATTGCATTGAACTCCGCATGGAACATGCGATACCCAAGATTCTCCAGTGCATACAGGGCAGGGAGAAGAAGTGCTGGCTTGTGCAGGCTGGAGGCACAGCAATGGGAGAGGAATGATGGGAACGGTGACACGGGAATAATGTGGCGGACTGACTAGTCGTAAGAAGCAAATGATAGGCTACATGCTTTGCAAAGTGATGGGAGGAAAATCCTGTGGGGATGACATAATGCACAGCCAACGGCCAAATGACAAGAGACAATAGGAAGGACAATGGACGAGGAAACCAGAGGGAGATGACGCGGAAGAGTGAGAAAGAGCGAGGGATCCAGGGTGAGGAGGAGGGACGAGCAAGAGAGAGAAAGGGGGAGAGGGGAGGAGAGAAAGGTGGGGTTAGACACAAGCGTCATCCGGTCTTACTGGTGGAACTCCATGAGGATCTGCCCAAACGGCAGCGCACCGCCATGGATGGCGAGCTTGGCGGGCTGGGAGCCATACGAAGCAGTCATGTCCTTGATGACTTCCAGCTCGCAGCCCTCACAGTCGATCTTGAACACGTCCACGTACGTGTGGTTCATCAGCGCCAGCAGGCGCGCCAGCGTCACAAAGAGCTTCATGGGGTTCTTGCGGCGGTACGTCTGCAGATCCGCCTCGCCGGACAGCCCGATGGCGCGGAAGCTCAGGAAGGGCAGGTCGCGCATCTGCTCCTCCACCGCCGGCTTCAGGAAGGGGTCGAACGTGAAGATGGCGCCCGCGTGCGCCCTCGCGAACTGCTCCTCGAAGTCGTATGAGCCCCGGCTGCCAATGCTGCACGTAGTGATGCACATGCAGAGACATGCAAGTGGTATTAACGGGGTGGGTTGTGAAGAAAGATGCGAGACTGGAGAAGGATGAGGGCACAAGAAGTGAGAAGCAAGTGAGGTAGGGAAGGAGGGGGGTTGGTGAGGAGGGGGGAGGGAGGGAGGGAGAGTAAAGAGAGGCGAAGAGAGGGAGAGCCGCCAGTGAGCAAACGCACAGGTGTTGATTGACGGGGCCGAGCAGACGAGGGCGACAGCGGGAGGGATTGGCGGGGCAAGCACTGAGGAAAGGGCAGCGCACCTGTAGACCGTGGTGTTGCGCTGGAAGATCCCCGGAATCATGCACGTCCACTGTCGCCATGCGCACGGCGCCACGACGCGGCGGTGGAGGGAGGGGTATGGCGATCCCGAATCGTAGGGTACGGAGGGAGGGAAGGAGGGAGAAAGGGCAAGGGAAACGAGCGAGGGATGAGTGAAAAGATGGAAGACGGGCGCTGGTGACAGGTGTTCCTTCGAAGAGTCGAAATGTGTTGTGCAACATCGTGGATTCGCTGTATCAATGTGAACGAATGTGCCGACAGGCGTCTGGAGGAGCGCGCATTGGCCCTGCGATAGTTCGCCTCCAACGCCCCAACTTTGGAGTCGGTGCAATGCTTCTCACTGTAGCATGTGCTTGGTGCCGTACGGAGAGCGCAGCATGAGATTCTAAAAATGCAATGGAGAAACGCCAAGATAATGAATGTTTGTTTACTTCTGTACACGACCTTCTCATCCTTGAACGAGACTCTAATCTTATGCCGCAGCTTCCCTTAGGAAGTCAGGCGGATTTGCACAACATTGTTCGGAGTTTGTTCCACCGCCCAGCTATCACCCAAGCGGGTTTAGGGTAACCTTTTCAAATACACGTGAGCATACGTGCGTCTCTGCACACTTCAATGCATTCATTACTTCATTTGTTCACGCCAGAGAACCAGAGGCCCGCGATTCCCTCCTCGTACGCGCGACGAAGCCTACAAGAACAAGCCAGCATTCACGCTCTCACCTTGCCGCCGTCGCCCCAGTCCCCGAGGCGCTCCTCGAAGGGGCAGGCGTACATGGGGTTGACGATGAAGAGCTTCGTGCCGCGCGTGCCCAGGTCCAACGGCTGCAGCACGCCCTTCAGCTTCTCGCTCCGCCGTTGGACATTCTCCTGCGACAAGAACGCGACAAGAGGACGCGACAAGAACCACGTCAGACCATTTCTAAAACCACCAACAATGCACCTCTGGTGAATTATGTTTGGTCCTCGCACTATCCTCAGACAAATCTTAATACCGAATAAATGTTGCTACATATTTTACGACATCGTGCGAGCTCCTCCACATTCCGAGATGCTTCAAGGTGAACTAGCAATCGTGGGCTTTCAAGAGACTGAATGTACCCAGTACGTAGCCTCCGAGTGGCACTGCGCCAAGTCCACGTGGCACGTTCCGCGAGCATTTAACGCTGACCAGTCGACTCCCCACGCGTGGCCTACGTTGGCCCATTGCGGATCGGAACGGTGACGGGGGAATAGCAAGACAACGAAGATGACGGCAATGACTGCGATACTACAGAGGCCACGAGCGGAAAGCGCGCGAGTGCGAGACTCGACCATGGTGTCGACGCAGTGGTGAACAAGTTAATCTAAAAAACCGCGAAGTGATGGCTGCTTGAAAGAACTAATTGAAAAAAGCTGCTGATGAGATGATTGCTTGAGAAGGGTAGCTTCAAAACTGCTTGGTGGAATCGCTTGATTGGGAGCGATTGGGATCTGGATTCTGGGGACAAACACTTGTCAGTCAGTCACCGTGCGTAGGACAGATGCTCCGCGTTTTGCGTAGGCCCTTCGGTGTCGACTCGTTTGGGGCCACCCTCTAAACCGTAGGTCCGGCGTAGGTTTGGTTGAGCTCAACCTTGCGTCAGGGTTCGGTTCGGGAGCGGCGACCTTGAAACTAGAACAGGGCTAGCGAGAAGACAAGGGGAGAGATGGGAAATTGGTAAAGAGGTGAGGTGTTTAAATAATTACCGGCAACTGGAGACAATTAAAGAGGGACGGGGAAACAGGCCCGAAGCGCGGGGTGAAAGGGCCAGACGAGGCAGGGGGCACGGGGCGAACGGCGGGTAATGTTCAACTCTGGAGCCGAGGCGGCAGGCAGGAAGGCGAAAACCGTAGCTAGGGCGGCGGTGACAAGGTGTAGCGCCGGTATGACGGTGAAATTGGCGAAGAACGTGACTTAGGGATCTAGAGGGAGGTAAGGCGACTAGGTAGCGGTGCGCCAAAAGGAGCACTCTACCTCTGTGGCAGCACCAGGGGGCGGCGTCGCGCAAATGGACGGCGAAAAGGGAAAGAAAACCTTTGAGGTGGTGGAAAGGTTCGTAACCTAGGTGGCGGCGAGGGGGACATGGAGAAAGACTACGGAACCGATAACCGTAAGTAGATCTTCGGTGGCGATGAGGGGGGCGGTGCTCATGGCTAAGAAGAGAGCCTAGGTGCCAGAAATCGAAGTGGGGTATATCGCCGAGGTGGCAGAGAAAGGGTAGGGAGCCTAGGCGGCTGCCCAAAACCCGGGACCATAAGAAGGTCCGAACGCGGGAGCGCGAGGTACGAAATTGGCAGCCTAGGCGGCAAACCGAATTTCTGGGATGGTTTAAGTGCTCAAACGGCGAAGGAAGGCAAAAGGAACGAAATCGAAGCAGGGAGAGGTGGCGCGGCAGAGACAGAAAATGGGAGCAGGGGTTGAGTGGGAGGCGTAAACGTGGACAGCGATAAGGTAGAAAAGGAAGACAAGGGGGGGAAGAGGAAACCAGGGGGGGAGAGGGTGGTACCTGGAGAGGAGGCCACGCGCGGGAAATGGAGGGGGGCGATCAGTGGGGGCAACCGGAACAAAAGCAGGAAACGGAAAACTTACCTGAAGAACACGTCGGAGTCGAGTGTGGCAAGGGGGCAGACGCTTGGAGATCGCCCAACTTGGCTTGGAAATTGGAATGTCCCCCAAACCCACAGAGGATAGGAAGGGGCTCGAAACGAACAGTAGGAAAAACGAAAAAGGCAGCAGGAGGAAAAGCGGAAGGAAACCACCGAACAATAGGTAAGGGGAGCTGACGAACCTACCTGCAGGGAACGCTAGGTCGAGGAGAGGAACCGGCCTAGGGGGCCAACGGTGTGCCTAGTGCTGCTAGCTGGAGGGGGGAAGGCTCGAGCCATGGGAAGAAGGTATGATGAGGTTGCCACTGGACCTATGGAGTGTTCGAAAACCGGTTCGAGGGTGACGTTAGAAAATAGCGCGGAACTGGTTTACGAACCCGAAATCGGCGCTTTCCGTCGTCGCCCCCGCGGTTTTAAAAGCTAGGTTTTTAGCGGTCGAAAAACTTCGCTTGCAAACAAGCTCTGATTACCAATTGTGAGGATCTAGGATCGAGCTCAGAAAAGAGAGTTTGAATTGAATGATCACCAGGGTACAACACGAGGCTATATATAGGCTCGACACAAGGCCCCGTAACCAGGTGTTACGTGAAGGTTCCGCGGGTCGCGAAGCGTCCCGAACAGATCCTTCCCGAATTCGGTGGAAGGCAATTCGGTGGCAACCGAAAAGCAAGAATTCGGTGCACGCAACCTAGCTCGGTGCTATAACTATAATAAAATATAGGAAAGCAACTAGCCTAGGAAATCAAGCAATTCATGCATGCATATAATTATCCTATGCTAGAAATAGCATGAAAAATAAAGGCAAGCAAGCATAGCTGGCATAAGCCGTCGTACTCTCACAACCCCAGGCCCGGAACACTAACGCATCGCCAACCTCCCTCGTCCACCGCAGTGTGGACGAGGTCTCCGGCAAGGAGACACGGGGCCAGAGGCTGAGCTGATGCGCGGCGTAGCGGACCACAAACGTCCACAAAAAATGGGGGGCAGCCGCATCGACCATGGAGGTACGAGCGACCTCCAAGACCAAGCCAATGCGGCGCTCAGCAACCCCATTCTGCAGCGGAGAGGCCGGAAGCGTGAACTGTTAGAATTTATATGTAACTGTCTGTAGCTGTAGTTTAGTGTAGCTATTATAAACTGTTGGTGGTGCACCTTCTTTGCATGCTCTGTTTACTATATGTACCCTAGTGCTATAGTGAACGCCACTTTTCCCATTCTCGACTCTCACCTTGGCACAACCTTCTCGACTTCCCTTAGGCCTAGGCTACTAAGCCTAGGCCCTACCTAAAACCTAAGCTTACTCTTACTTAGTAACTCAACTTGAACGTCTGGAGAATGCCCTCCCCGCGACAAAATCTCTGCAGAAGGTCAGAGGAAAACTCCCCACCTCTGTCAGAGTGCAGACGCAGGACGGGAAACTTCGTCCCGAACCGCTCGCGGAGCTGGAGACGGGCAGCGCGGATCCAAGGGATCAAAACATCAGGGACCTCACCCTTGGTGCGCAAGGGGAAGACCGTGGTGTAACGCGAGTAGTCGTCAACAACCAGCTGGAAGTAGCGCTCGCAGTCCTGCCCACTGACGCGGGCTGGGCCCCACACGTCCATGTGCAGGGTCTGCAGGGGAGCAGTCGTCAAGGGAAACGAGGAGGACTGATGAGCGGCGCGCTGCCGCCCCTCGACACAAGGAAGACAGGGAGGAGCAGGCGAGGGTGGGAGGGGAGGGAGAACCCTGGGAAGACCAGATACAAGGACACGGCGGTGCATGCTACGAAGGCGCTGCATCGAGGGGTGACCAAGACGGTGGTGCCAAAGGAGGGTCCGGTGCGACAAAGCGCGACACGAGAAGGGGGCCGCTAGCTGACCTGACGCAGACGCAGACGCAGACGCACTGACGTGAGGGGACACAGTAGTCAGTATGTACAGACTCAAGCCAGGCGCACGGGTAAACGTGGCCACGTGCCGGCCCGTCCGGAAGCACGTATAGTGGGTCACGCGTTGGCCTCTAGGAGTAAACTGGTCAACCCACTGGCCCTGGAGGTCTGCACCACTCACCAAGTTTGTAGAGAACGAGGGGAGGTGAAGACTTGATAGGGAGCCAGATGGGACCGCCGGACACGGCAAGACCATGGAGGAGTGCGCAAGGACTGGACCCCTAGATGGATCTGCAAGGGAGACTGCAACCAGCCGACTGAGCGGCGTGAGGGTGGTGCGGTCGCAAAAGAAGGAGCGGGAAGCACTTGAGTCAAGTGTGAAGGTGTACAAGGCCTCAGCAGGCACAATACCAGAGAGAGCAGACTCACCAGTACCTGGAGCAGTAGCCTCACCAGCACCTAGAGAAGGAGACGCACTAGAACCTAGAGTAGCAGCCTCACCAACACCTAGAGCAGGAGGCGCACTAGCACCTAGAGTAGCAGCCTCACCAATACCTAGAGCAGCTGGCTCTGTACCTGGGTCAGGCGGTACGCACAGGTAATAGGGACCGTCAGCACTAGTAGGCAATGCATACATATAGTGAGAATAGCATCATAGTGAAGAGCAAAGATATCTACCCTCTGCCTAAGCAGCTCCAGCCAGGTGGGGAGCTCAGCCGCGTCGCCAAACTCAGTACGCCAGGCGTCGCTCAAACGGGCGAAGTAGCGGGACTGTGTGTGACCAAGCGTCCCGCAAGCCTGACCAGCGCGATCACCTGTGCGAATGACGTACGGGCAGCGAAAGGTACTTCGAGACCCTCTACTCTGAGCGTACCACTCGTGAAGCTGCTGGGACGCAAGTGTCTCGCGTGGACGCCGCTGCAGCTGCAACTGGCCACTGTGAGACGCTCCCAACTGACCCACTCCAAGGCGACAGCTGCGATGGCTACCGCCACAACCCCAACTAGCGTACCACTCACAAAGCTGCTCGTGCGGGAGAGACTCGCGTGGACGTCGCTGGAGCTGCATCTGGCCACCGCCAATAGCAGGTTTAGCAGAAATAGCAGCAGTAGCAGCCTAGCAGCAGTAACAGAAGTACCAGCAGTAGCAGCGCGGGCAGGGCAGATGCGGCAGGCAGGTAGGTAGGCAAGCAGACAGGCAGGCAGATGATGCACTAGCGCGCGAACAAGGTAGGTGCTCACCAGTGGCTGGAAGGGCAGGTGCTTGCCAGGCGAGCATGGCCCGCACTCGGCAGGCGGCGACCGGGTAGGCGCACGACAGCGGCGACGGCGGGGCCGCGACAGCTGTGGCAGAGCAGGGCCACGTCGGTGGTAGAGCAGGTCCGCGATAGCTGCTGCGGGGCGGGCCGAGACCGCTGCAGGGTGGGGCCGCGAGGACTGCTGCAGGGCGGGGCTGCAAGGACTGCTGTAGGGTGGGGCCGCGGCAGCAACAGGAGGCTCCGCGGCAGTTTCTGCAGGGCGGGGCCGCGACCGAGGCAGGGCGCTCCGCGGCAGCTACTGCAGGAGCGACGGCGGCAGTCAGGCAGTGGGAGCGTCCAGGGGGGGCGGCGTCCAGGGGGGTTGGCGTCGCGACAGGCCGGGGCGACGTCCAGGGGGGGGGGGGGGGGGGGGGGGCGCCGCGACGAACAGGGGCAGCCGCGACGCGCGGAGCTGCAGCGGGCTACTCGAGCCGCGGGCGCGGCGCGCGAAGCCGCAGGGGGCTGCGTGAGGACGGCAGCCGTGGCGCGCGGGGCTGCAGCGCGACGCGCGGGCAGTGGACGCGACGCGCGGGGCTGCAGCAAGGAGCACGGGCTGCAGACGCGGCGCGCGGAGCAGCAGCGAGCCGCGCGCGGGCTGCTGAGGCGCGACTCGGGCAGCTTGGGCGACGCGCGGGGCAAAAACCGGGCCGCGTGCACGAATCAGGTCTGCGCGCTCTAAGCAGTAGCAGACCGCGCAGTCAGCAGACAGCACGCAGCAGACAGACGGCACGCACAGCGCAGCATGTCACAGGCACAGTCTCAGTCACAGTCGTGGGGTAGCGGTAGGTGTCAGAATCACTAGCAGAAAGTTGGAATAGAAAAGAGGGTTTGCACTAGCAGGTAGTTGAGTACATATAGAAAACACTAATTTGGGCTATACTCGCTATAGAGTACCCCACTGCAGGCTAGACAAATATCACATTCTGACAAATCCCCATAGTCAAAGTGGGGTATAATCAGCACAGCAAGAAGTCATAGAGCAGGTTCACAAGTACAAGCAAAACTAGAGGCAGTCACAAAAGGCAAGTGAGGAGGAGGAGGGACTGTGAGAGGAGTGGAGATAGGAGGCGACGGGTGAAGCCGCAAACACACGGGCAATAGGAGCCGTGCACACGGAGTGGCTATCGAAGCAAGGGCCCCGGACTACAGGAGTAACTGGCTCCACGGCTAAGACGAGCGGCAGGAGCAACGGACTTACGGGCGACTGGCGCAGCAGGCTCGCTGGGCTACCAGAGCACGCCGGCTCCGGACTACTGGCGCTGCTGGCGACACAACGGCTACCTCCGCTCAACCTCCCCCAGTGTCGCAGACCCCTTTTCACGCACCCCCTGCTGCACCCCTAGCTCCACTCTCACGACACCCCCCTAGCGCCACTCCCTCGGCTCCCACACACCCCCCCCCTCCCAGCGGCAGCTGCAGCAGTGGGAGACGGAGGAGGAGGAGCAGGGGACGGCTCACACGCCCGCCACCCCCATACCCGCGACCCCATACCCCAAACGTAGGCGGCGCGTGGGTCCCTGGCGCGCTGCGACGGGCGACGGGCAGGGCGGCGCGCAGGCTCCCAGGGCGCCGCGACGGGCGACGGGAGGTTGGGGGGAGGGGGAACGCGCGGGCCCCCAGGGCACCGCAGCGGGCGACGGGCAGGGAGGCGCGCGGGCCCCTGGGGCGCTTTGATGGGCGACGGGAGGGGAGGCAGCGTGCGGGCACCTGGGACGCTGCGGCGAGCGACAGGAGGGGACAGCGCGCGGGCCCCCGGGGCGCCGCGTTGGGCGACAATGCCGCCGCGCGCGCCCGGGGCACGCGGCGGCAAGAAACCGCCACACACCCCAAGCGCGTGGCGGGCAGAAAACCGTGCGCCCTGCGCGCGTGGGGTTTTTTCTTCCCGCCGCGCGCTCGGGGCGCGAGGCGGTTTTCTGCCCGCCACGCGCTCGGGACGCGTGGCGGTTTCTGTCAGAACTATATTGTAGGCTGTAGTGGGGCACTCCTTATGGGGTAAAGTATTGTTTGGTTTTGCCTATACAAACCTCGTACTATCCTCTTTCTAGTCATTCTCATTTCCTACTTTGTGACATGGTTTTAGAGCAGGTTCCCTAGTGGGAACGTTTTTTTTAAGGGCCCACCGTGTTAGCTTTTTTTTCCTGCCCTGCCCGAAGCGCGTGTCACGCCTGATCCGCATGCGCCGTCGCGCGCTCTGCTTTTGCGGCCCGTCGCGCCCTTACCCTCACGGCCCGTCGAGGCCCTTTTTTCGCCGCCGCGGCCCGCCCAAGCTGTAGTCGCCGCCTTTAGCGGCCCGCCCTAGCCGTCGTCGCAGCCATGCCCTACCCGCTTGCTGCAGCCTGCTCTCGCCACCCGCACGGCCCTGCCCTGCCACCTCTCGTTGCGGCCCTGGTTTGCTGCGGCCTCGACACGGCCCTCCCCTGCAGCCGCCGTGACGTGGCCCTACCCTACTGCCGCCCGGTCGCGGCCCTACTCTCCCTCCGCCTAGTCGCGGCCCTGCCCTGCCACCTCTTTGCGGCCCCTTCCCCACCGGCTCGTCGCGGCCCCTGCCCTACCAATCGGAGCCCCTGCCCTGCCACTCGCGGCCCCTGCCCTGCCAGCCGCGGCCCTGCCCTGCCTCCAAGTCGCGGCCCTGCCCTGCCGCCTCATTGCGGCCCCTTCCCTGCCGGCTCGTCGCGGCCCTTGCCCTGCCAGTCGCGGCCTTGACCTACTCCCGCCCCTGGTAAGCGCACCGCCGCACCCGCGCTGCCCTGCCGAGCCACGCCGCCCTGCCAAGCCGCGCCGCCGCGCCGAGCCGAGCCGCCCTGCCGAGCCGCGCCGCCCTACTGAACAGCTACATTTACTGCTACTATTGGTGCTGTAGCTACTGCTACTACTACTGCCGCCATGGCTAACCCTAGTGTTCTTACCTTTTATGCTGACGGTTGAGCGGTTGATTTCAAGGTCTGGGTTGATGACCTGCAGCTCTTTCTGCAGTGCGACTCTAGGGACGGAGTCTCACTGTTCGATCACACGTCCGGCGTCTCTATTGCACCTGCTGCAGATGCTTACAGTGCAGTTTGCTCGCAGTGGACCACGCGTGATGGTGCTGCTCGTCTTGCTGTTCGTAGTCACCTGCCGTCTGCTGAGCATGCGCACTTTAGCCAGTACAAGGCTGCTAAGACTCTGTATGACGCTGTTGTTGCGCGCTACTCCTCCCCTGCCACTGCTGCCCTCTGCCGTACCTGTTCCCTGACCTCTCTGCTTTTGCCACAATCGCTGACCTCATTACCTACCCGTGCACCAGTGACACACGCTACCGCACTGCACTTCTTGCCTAGTTCTCCACCAAGAACCCCCCCCCTCCCTATGTACATCACCCTCTACTACCTCATCACCCGACTCCCTGACTCCCTTCTCTCAGTCAGGGATCAATTCCTCTCCCTTTACCCCACCACGCTCACCGTTGACCTCCTTGAGGAGCGCCTCCTTGCAGCTGAGAAGAGTATAGTTGCTGCAGGAGCCTCTCGTGGTGACCCTCGTGCCCCTTTCTTTGAAGGGTGCTCCCCTGTCCCCCTTTTGCCCTCTGTTGCCTCTACTGCTGCTGTCGACCTCGTTGGCACCGAGTCAGTTGGAGCTGCGTCTGCTCCTAGTGGGAGACGCCGCAGCGGCAAGGGCAAGGGGGGCAAGGGTGTTGGAGGGGACGGCAGGGGAGGCGGTGGTGGCGGCGGTGGTGGTGCTGGAGGAGGTGGAGGGGGTGGGGGTGGAGGTGAGGGTGGCCGCGGGAGTGGGGGCCTTGGTGGCGGTGGTGGAGGTGGAGGTGGCTGCGGCAGCGGAAGTAGGGATGGAGGCGGCGGTGGTGCTGGTCGAGGTAGAGCTGTGCGGCGGGGAGGCTTTGGAGGTGGCCAGCGCTAGCAGCAGCAGCGTTCTCGTGAGACCCCGTCGCCCTAGCAGCTTCGTGAGTGGTACGCGGGGCGTGGGAGGTCTGGGGGTGCTGGTCCCTACACTTACGTTCTCCGCACCAGTGAGCGCAGTGGGGAGACGTGCGGACTGCCGCACGCTACGCACCACTGCTTTGGCAGGCTGACTAACGCTTGGCGTGCATAGTTTCCTGACGCCACTAAGCTCCCTCGATGAGGTGATCTGCTTAGGTCGGGGTTTGCTATCTTTGATCTTGATTATGATGCTATCCTTGCTGCTATGTATGCTATGACTATTAGTGCTGAGGGTGACTGTTACCTGTGCGTTCCGCCTGGCCCAAGCATTGAGGCTGCTGCTCTAGGTGCTAGTGAGTCTGCTGCTCCAGGTGTTGGTGAGGCTGCTCTCTCAGGTACCGCGTCGGCTCAGGTCTTGCACACTTTCACCCTTGACCCAGGTGCTTCCCGTTCCTTCTTTTGCGATTGCACCACACTCACGCCGCTCATCCAGCCAGTGGCAATCTCCCTGGCTGACCCCTCTGGGGGTCCAGTCCTTGTGCACTCCTCCACGGTTCTGCCGTGTCCGACGGTCCCTTCTGGCTCCCAGTCCGGTCTCCACCTCCCCTCATTCTCCACAAACTTGGTGAGTGGAGCTGACCTTCAGGACGTGTGGGTTGACCAGTTCACTCCTGGAGGTCAGCGGGTGACCCACTGTACGTGTACACGGACGGGTCGGCACCTGGCCACGTTTACTCATCAGCCTGGGTCGAGCCTGTACACCCTGAGAACCGTGTCTCCTCTAGTTACTGCGTCTGGTCAGGTAGCTGCGTCTGGTCAAGTGTTTGCTGCAGCGTCCCAGTCTGTCCTTGAGTCTGCCCCCTGCTTGTGTCGCCTCCTGTCTCACCAGACTCTCCTCTGGCACCACCGCCTTGGTCACCCCTCCCTGCCTCGTCTCCGAGGCATGGCCTCCCGTGTCCTTGTCACTAGTCCTCCCCGGTCTCTCCCTCCCCTTTCCTCAGGGCCTGCCCCTACCTGCGTTCCTTGCGTTGAGGGGTGGCAGTGCGCCGCTTCTCACTCCTCCGAGTTCCCTCCGATGGAGGCTCCCCTGCACACTCTTCACATGGATGTTTGGGGCCCAGCCCGTGTCCGTGGTCAAAGTCACAAGCATTACTTTCTGCTGGTAGTTGACGACTAATCGTGCTACACCACAGTCTTCCCCTTGCGCTGCAAGGTTGAGGTCACTGAGGTGCTGATCGACTGGACCCCCGCTGCTCGTCGCCAGCTCAGCGAGAGTTTCGGCTCGGACCTTCCTGTTCTGCGCCTGCACTCAGACAGAGGTGGGAAGTTTTCCTCCGACCTTATGAGGGCCTTCTGTCGTGCGGAGGTCATTTGCTAGACGTGCACGCTTCCGACCTCTCCAGAGCAAAATGGGATTGCTGAGCGCCGCATTAGCATGGTCATGGACGTCGCTCGTACGTCCATGATTCATGCGGCTGCTCCCCATTTTCTGTGGCCGTTCGCGGTTCGGTACGCTGTGCATCAGCTCAACCTCCGGCCCCAAGTCTCCATGCTGGAGACCACGCCTATTATGCGGTGGACGGGGAAGGTTGGCGATGTGTCTGCGTTCGCTGTCTGGGGATTTTGTCACGCCGATCTCGAGATTTTGTCTTGGATTTCCCCCGTGCTGTTCCCTGCGCTGTTCCTTGGCTTTCCCTCTGACGCGCTTGCTTGGCAGTTTTACCACCCCACCTCACGCCGTGTTCTGTCCTCTCAGGACGTCAAGCTAGACGAGTCGGTTCCTTACTACCGTCTCTTCCCCTACCGCACTGCCCCCCTCCCCCCCCCGCCGCTCTTCCTCGCGCCAGGTTCTTCTCCGGTAGACCCCCTTCCCCCTCAGGGTCCTGCCCCCTCAGGTGTGTCCTAGGTAGACGCAGTCGAGCCTGTCGACGTAGCTGTTGCTTCTGGTGCTGCTAGGGGTAGTGAGCCTGCGGGTGCCGGATCTGGGGGTGCTGAGCCAGGGGTGTCAACATATATTATACATGTGTTGTTTAGTTTAGCCTAGGTGTTACATTCACTATTCCTAGGGTTTGCATATATCTCCTTGTACCTTGTTTCCTTATTCAATTTTCACGATTGTTAGTCCTTTGACAAGGG
This sequence comes from Closterium sp. NIES-65, assembly GCA_948144175.1. Taxonomy (NCBI): domain Eukaryota; kingdom Viridiplantae; phylum Streptophyta; class Zygnematophyceae; order Desmidiales; family Closteriaceae; genus Closterium; species Closterium sp. NIES-65. The sequence continues at coordinate 3,963,314 of CANXME010001361.1, read as the reverse complement.
GGCGCTGAGTCTGGGGGTGCTAAGCCTGGGGGTAATCAGTTTGGGGGTGCTGAGCGTGGGGGTGCTGAGCCTGAGGGTGCGGATCCTGCGCGTACTGCACCTCTGCGTGTGGAGCCTCGTAGCGCAGAGCCTGGGGGTGCTGAGCCTAGAGGTCCCTTGGGTGCCTTGTCCCGGCGCGAGCCACTCTTTCTACGGCAGCTTCGCAAGTGGTTTGCTTGGCGCTGGAGCCGTGCTACTGGAGCTAGTGGTGCTACTGGAGCTGGGGGTCCTGCTACTACCGGAGCTGCTTGGGGTTCTGGAGCCGCTGGTTTAGGAGGTGCTCTAACTGGAGTTACTGGAGCTGCTGGGCCTGGTGGTGCTACTTGAGCTAGAGCTGCTGGAGGTGCTGGAGCTGGCGGTACTGCTAGAGCAGGTACTGCTTGAGGTGCTGGAGCTGGCGCTAGTGGAGCTACTAGGACTTTTGGTGGTCCTGCTGGAGCTAGGTCTACTGGGGGTGCTGGAGTTGGCGTTGCTCGAGCTGCTGGAGGTGCTGCTGGGGCAGGTGGTGCTGCAGGAGTTGAAGCAGACACTGGGGGTGCTAGTGCTGTCTCTACTGGGCTTGGTGGTGCTGCACGGCCGCGGCCGTACTTCGTTCCACTTCTTCAGCAGGTTCTTAGTCTCCCGCCTTCTAGTATTCTTGCTCCTCCCTTAGAGTGTCCACCGCCGGTTCAGTCGCAATCACAGTTATAGCCCGCCTCCCGACTGCGTGCTCCTTCTCCTTACACTGGTCCAACCGGAGGTCTTGCTGAGCATCGTGAGCCTGCTTCTCGCCCTGCATCTCTTGTTCCCCTTGCTCGCACTGGTCGTCGTGGTTTGCGTCAGCGTCCCCCTTCTATCACCGGCACGCACCAGATGGCACTGCGTCCTTCCACTGCTCCACAGCGTGTCCCTGTACCGTCTCCTCCTGCGTCCTCCCTTCCTAAAGGTCCGGACCCGGAGTCGGACTCCCTTCGTGCTGCTAGTCCTACTGTCACGCGTCTCCTGGCCACTATTGTCACATACCCTTCCTTTGAGTCTACTGCTGCGTCTGCTCTTGTTGCTGAGCTTGTCGACTTTGCTGCTCGCTGTCGTCTAGACTACGCCGCAAGTCTTGTTGCTGAGTCTGAGTCTCTCTGTCCTCCGTCCGTCGAGGGTGAGTGTGCCCTTAGCACGGACACCGTTCAGGACAGGTAGGAGGAGTTCCAATGTTTTGCTGCTGCTTTAACTCATCTAGTGTCCATGCTACTTGCCCTTGAAGGAGACCCGGATGCACCAGACATCCCGACCCCGCGCTCTTACGCAGAGGCGATAGAGGGTCCCTACTCCTCTCAGTGGCAGACAGCCATGGACGTAGCGATGGCTTCCTGGAAGTCCACAGGCACTTACGCCGGCGAGGTTCCCCCTCCTAGGGCGAACATTGTCGATGGCATGTGGATTTTCAGGGTGAAGCGGCCGCCGGGCTCTCCGCCTATCTTCAAGGCGCGGTACGTTGCTCGTGGCTTCAGTCAGCGATAGGGAGCTGACTACTTTCAGTCCTTCGCCCCCACCGCGAAGATGACCACTCTTCGGGTGCTGCTGCACGTCGCCACTCAGCATGACTACGAGCTTCACTCTCTTGACTTCAGCACAGCCTGCACGAGAAGATTTGGCTGCGCCGCCCACCTGGCTTCACTGGGTCGTTTCCTCCTGGTACCCAGTGGAGCCTTCGGCGGCCAGTCTACGGTCTCCGCCAGGCCCCTCGTGAGTGGCACAACACACTGAGGACTACGCTTGCTGCTCTTGGGTTTGCTCCTTCTACTGCTGACCTGTCGCTGTTTCTACGCACTGACACTTCGTTGACGCTGTTCTACATCCTCGTGTACGTCGACGACTTGGTCTTTGCTATTGTTGACACTGTTGGACTGGCCCACGTGAAGTCGGAGCTGCAGAAGAGACAGACGTGCACAGACCTGGGTGAGCTGCGCAGCTATCTTGGCTTGCAGATCATCCGGGACAGAGTACGGAGCACCATTATCTTGACTCAGTCGCACATGGTGCAGTAGGTCCTCCAGCGCTTCGGCTTCACGTACTCCTCGCCAGAGTCCACTCCTTTGTCTACTCGCCACTTGCTCTCAGCTCTGCCTTCGGATGAGTCCGTAGAGTCGAGTGGCCCGTACCCAGAGCTTGTGGGCTGCCTCATGTACGTGTTGACCTGCACTTGACCTGACCTTGCATACCCTCTTAGCATCTTGGCACGCTATGTTGCTCCCGGGAGACACCGGCCAGAGCACATGGATGCAGCTAAGAGGGTGTTGCGCTACCTGTGCAAGACGTCGGGCATGGGGCTCGTGCTTGGAGGATGGGCTCGACTTGTCCTCATTGGTCACGCAGACGCTTCTTGGGTTGACGACTTGGCTACGCAGCGGTTGTCACATGGTTACACCTTTAGCCTTGGTTCTTGCTCTGTTTCGTGGCGGTCTACTCGCTCGTCTTCTCTTCTTAGCTCTAGTTGTGAGGCTGAGATCTACGCTGGGGCAATGGCTGCACAGGAGTTACGTGTTCTCCTCCAGTCGACAGCAAGGCCATGATTGCCTTGTGTTAGGAGCACAGACTGGAGCACAGAACAAAGCACATTGCTCTGCGCTACTTCCTTGCTCGAGAGTTGTGGCAGCGTGGTCAGCTTCGTCTTGCTTACGTGGCCACTCGGGCCAACACTGCTGATATCTTTACCAAGGCATTTCAGCCTTGTGATCTTCAGTGTTTTTGTACTCTGCTAGGTCTTGTGCCTACCTGGCCTCACTTGCTCACCTCTTCACTTTGCTTGTACTGTGATATATATATACTTGCACTTGTATGCTAACACTTGCTAGGTTGTGATTACTGTACTACTTGTTCTCCTCTTTATATAACTCTGCATGTGAACTGGCCTTATGGCCTTTTTGCTTGTGCTCATAATGCGTGGTGACGTCGTTATCCATTTGAGCTTGACCTTTGCCGTGTTCTTTTTCTTGTCCCCACTTTGCCTATGGGGGTGTGTCAAAACTATATTGTAGGCTGTAGTGGGGCACTCCTTATAGGGTACAGTACTGTTAGGTTTTGCCTGTACAAACCTTGTACTATCCTCTTTCTAGTCATTCTTGTTTCCTACTTTGTGACAGTTTCTTGCCCACCGCGCGCCTCGGGCGCGCGTGGCAGTTTCGTTCACCGACGCGGCGCCCCGGGGGGTCTGTGCGATGTCCCTTCTCGTCGTCCGCCGCAGCTTCCCGGGGGCCCGCGCGCCGCCCCCCTCCCGTCGCCCGTCGAAGCGCCCTTGGGGCCCGCGCGCCGCTCTGCCCGTCGCCCGTCGCAGCGCCCTAGGGACCCGCGTGCCGCCCCGCTTCCGCTCGCACGCCTCCCCAGCTGCCGCCCGCGTATCTGCTCCGCGCCGCACACGCGCCGCCTGCGTTTGGGGTATGGGGGTGGCGGGTATGGGGGTGGTGGGTGTGTGAGCCGTCCCCTGCTCCTCCTCCTCCTCCGTCTCCCACTGCTGCAGTTGCCGCTGAGGGGGGTGGGTGTGTGGGAGCCGAGGGAGTGGCGCTAGGGGGGTGTCGTGGGAGTGGAGCTAGGTGTGCAGCATGGGGTGTGTGAAAGGGGTGTGTCCATTGCTCCAGCCGCTTGTCTTAGCCGCGGAGCCAGTGACTCCAGTAGTTCGGATAACCTTGCTTGTGTCCGGTAGCCCATGCGTGCCGCTTTTGTTGCCCGTGTGTCTGCGGCTTCACCCGTCACCTCCTATCTCCACTTCTCTCATAGTCCCTCCTCCTCCTCACTTGCCCTCTATGACTGCCTCTAGCTTTGCTTGTGCTTGTTTACTTATTATTTGACTGCTTGCTGTGCTGATTATACCCCACTTGGCCTATGGGGGTGTGCTAGAATGTGTTATTGTCTAGTTTGCAATGGGGTACTCTATAGTGAGTACAACCCAAATTAGGGTTTGCTATATGTATCCTCTCTGCTGATAGTGAAAACCCTCTTTCCTGTTTCAAATTTCTTGCTACTATTTATGACAAGACGTTGCGTTGTTGTACGCACATTCGAGCATAGGGAGTAAGTCCTCCCACTTGGTAAGGTCGGGGCAGTTCGTGCAAATCAGCAGCTCCATAGTCTGATTTGTCTGCTCTCTCTGACCATCGGTTTGCGGGTGGTAAGATGACGAAAACTGCATGCGGGTACCGTACTGTGCCCACGTCTCCTGCTTGAACTTCGATGTGAACTTCGGATCGCGATCGCTGATGATCGCCAAAGGTAACCAGTGTAATCTGTCAACGGTCGAGATGAACATCTTTGTAGTTTCTTTGGCGGTGATCGTCGTGCGGCATGGTGCGAAATGCGCCATTTTTGTTAAGCGATCGACGATGACCAGCACGGAGTTGTTGCCACATGTGCTAGCTGGTAGTCCCATGACGAAATCCATCGGCACATGTTGCCACGGTCGTTCGGGTGGCTCAAGGGGTTGCAGCAGCCCAGGTGGGCGTTGTCGTGACGACTTTATTGCTTGGTAGGTCGGGCAGGCGGACACATAGTGCTGCACGTCCGATGCCATGTCGGGCTAGTAATAATCCCGCTGCAGCAGCTTCAGTGTTTTGTCGGCGCCGAAATGCACGGAGAGGTTAGAGTCGTGAACCTCCTGCGTCAGCAACTCTCGTAAGGGTCGTAAGGAAGGTACCCAAACTCGGTTTGTACCGATTTTTAGGTAAGAACTCCCATGTGCCATGGTGACCCATTGATGTTGATTCGTCCTGAAGAATTGGTCGGTTTGGTAGCCATGCTTGAAAAGTCCTGCCAATAATGGGTTAGAATGGGCAATTCGTAGTGCGGCGGTCTGCATGGATGGGCAGGGCGTCGTCGATGCTGTTGGCGCCCTTCTTGTACGTGATGGTGTAGCGGAAGCTGGACTTGAGGTAATCGAGCCATCGTATTTGTTGCGGGTTGAGTTGTGGCTGGCTGCGCATATACCGAAATAACTTGTGGTCTGTCCTGATCGTGACGCCGGTGTCGAGAGTAATAGGTAAGTTAAGAGGTGGGGCCTAGGCTTAGTAGCCTAGGCCCGAACTTAGGTATCGAGCGGGATTTTCCCTAGGAGAGGTATCGAGTGAGTTGGAGAGAAGAAAAGTTGGAGAATGAGTTTCACTATAGGTTTCAAGAAACATATAGCATAGGAAACATAGTTGGTGCACCACCTACAAAGTACAATAACTACACTACAACTACAAGCAGTTATAAAATATGACAAACATATTTCGACACGCCCCCATAATGCTTGTAGGTAGAAAAGTAGTTACGCCCCCCTGAGGGGGTACACCATGCAAAATAATCACAAGCAACAGCAGGTAATGCAGGCGGGCTAACATTAAAGAGTTACCCCCTCCATCTCCTCACCCTCCTCCTTCCCCTCCCCCACACTGCTGCAGGAGCAGCAGAGAAAGGGGGAAGAGAGGAGAGGTGGAGGGATGGCTGCATGTTGCCTCACACCCGCCACCCCCGGTACCACTCCCCCTGCTCCCCCACATCCTCACACCTTCTCCCCCCAGCGGCAGCTGCAGCGGTGGGACTGAAAGAAGGAGGAGGGGAAGGGAGAGAGGTGACGCCACACTCCAACACCCTCCACCCCCATACCCTCCTCCCCGCGGCTGCAGGGAGACAAAGGAGGAGGGGGGTGGGAAGGAAGAAAGCCGCAGAGCGGCGAAAAGGTGTCGGTGCCGTGGTGTCAGGGGTGGCTTCAGGGAGTGCAGGGGCGGAAAGGCCCGTCGCGTGCCAGTGCCACGGGGCGCACGACGGGTAAGATAAGAGCAAGGGCCCGATCGTGTGCCTCGGGGCGCACGACGAGCAGGGCACCATCGTGTGCCACGGGGCGCACGATGGGCAGGTTAAGGGCACCGTCGCGTGCCACGGGGCGCGCGACGGGCAGAAAAGGCGTCACACGCCAACCGGGGGCGGGACAAGGAAAAATTCGTCACGCGCCCTAGGCGCGCGACCAGAAAATCGTAGCAGCGGAAACGTGAGGCCAGAACGAACGTCGCTCTGATACCATGTCGAGAGTAATAGGTAAGTTAAGAGGTGGGGCCTAGGCTTAGTAGCCTAGGCCCGAACTTAGGTATCGAGCGGGATTTTCCCTAGGAGAGGTATCGAGTGAGTTGGAGAGAAGAAAAGTTGGAGAATGAGTTTCACTATAGGTTTCAAGAAACATATAGCATAGGAAACATAGTTGGTGCACCACCTACAAAGTACAATAACTACACTACAACTACAAGCAGTTATAAAATATGACAAACATATTTCGACAGCCGGCTCCAGTGATATAACAGCGCCAAATACGAAATGCATGCACAATGGTGAGCATTTCTTTGTCGTGTACGGGGTAGTTGTGCTCGGGCGGCTGCATTTTCCGTGACTCGTACGCGATTGGTTGCAGCTCGTTGCTTAAATCCTGTAGAAGGACCGCGCCAACGGCAAAATCGCTGGCGTCTGTCACGACTTTGAACGGTGGAGATGGGTCAGCCAGCCGAAGTACCGGGGGTGAACTCGAAATTTTCTTGAGCTCGTTGAAGGCCAACTGTTCTCTTCCCCCCCAGAGAAATTGCACGCCCTTGTACAAAAGACCGGTTAATGGCCTGGTTACCCCGCCATATTTGGTACAAACCGGCGGACGTAGTTAACGAAGTCGAGGAAACCCTGCAACTCCGTGATGTTCGTGGGTGGCTTCCACTCCGAAATGGCCATCACTTTGCGAGGGTCAATGTTAATACCCTGCCCTGAAACCGCGTGCCCAGGAACTCCAGCTCCGGCTGTAAGAACTCACACTTAGAGCCCTTTGTAATTAGTCGGTTCTACTGCAAGCGCCGGAACACCTCCTCCAAATCCCGTAAATGTTCTTCCCGAGTCTTGCTGTACACCAGGATGTCGTCCAGGTAAACGATGACTTTTTTGTCCAGCATGTCCCAAAATACCCCGTTCATGGTGAGCTGGAAGGTCGAGGGCGCGTTCGTCAGCCCGATCAGCATCACTGTATACTTGTAACTGCCGTAGTAGGTGGGAAACGCGGTCTTCAGGCAGCCGTTGGTGAACACGCGAATTTGATGGTAGCCACCTCGCAAATCGATTCTCGAGAAGAAGCGAGCCCCGCGAAGCTGATCCAGCAGGTCGTCCACTCGCGGGATTGGGTAACGCGACTTGATGGTTATCGAATTCAGTGCTTGATAGTCGATGCACATGCGCAGGCCTCTGTCCTTTTTCGGCGTGAATAGTATCGAGGCAGCGAAGGGTGACGTGCTCGGTCGGATGAATCCCTTTGAGAGAAGATACTCCAACTGCTTCCGCAACTTGTCGAGCTCCGGTTGGCTGAGCCACCACTGGGACCGAACAGTTGGTTGCGCGCCAGGTTCCAGCTCTACCCTGTGGTCTTCTGGTCGTTGAAGTGGCAGCCCATCAGGCAGGTCATTCGCGAAAATTTCAGGATACCTCTGACTTATGCTCGCCAAATCGTCAGGTACAGCAGCGCAGAGCGTGTCAATGTTGGCGATCTTATCGGACGCAACCACCTCGTACAGCTGTACGGCGTAGCATTGGGGCCCCCTTTTTATCACCCTCTTCATCATTATCTTATTGACACGTGTTCTCATCGGCTCCGGCTCCGCCAATTTCGGAAGGGTCACACGTCCCTTTTTGCTCAGCACCGTGCAAGCCCCTGTCGTCCAATCGATTGTCGGATTGTATCGCTGCAGCCAATCGCGCCCCATCAACACATCGAAACCGTCCAGTGTTGTCGCCACACTTCATCCGAATTTGTCGCACCTCATCCTTGATCACCAACAGTGTCCCGTCCACCAGTCGTGCGTCAATCTTGGGCAGACACCTATCCAACTTAATTGCGATTTTTTTGTTGTTGCCAGATTGACGAGACTGTGGCTCACCCCACCATCAACGAATATTTTTATTTTAAACCCATTAACCCTCCCCACGACCAGCACAGGGTGATCCACTTGTTCATCCACCTTATTTGTCCGGTTGCGGTCGATAGCCCGTATCGGTACCACTAATCGGCGTGGATGTTGATTGCTGGGTGACGGAGTCTCGACAGTAGGTGGCCCGACCACTACTGACTCGTCTCTTTTCGTGATCCCTCTCTATCGTTCCTGGTCCCTTGTTTCATCTTCGGGCAGTCTTTCCTCCAGTGGCCCGGTTGGTTGCAGTTGGAGCACGTTTTTGGTGCACGTCTCGGCGCATCCACACCGTTGATTGTGGGCTGGCAAGGCGGTCCACGAAATTGATTGCGCTCCTGGGAACTTAATCTCGCCCACTGCATCAACACGTCCGTTGATTCCGCCTGCTGGACGGCATCGAAAAAGTCGCGTGGCCTCGTTCGTTGCACCTCGTAATGCACCTCAAATTTGAGGCCTGCGACGTATTTGTCAAGCCGCTCCGCGTCATTCATATCATCCACTTGGCCACCCAAGGCGCAGAACGTCGTCGTGTAGTCTTGGACCAATGTCACCTGCTTCCAGGTACGCAGCTTCATACGAGCGGAATCCGAGGCGGATACGTGCTCGAATCTGGCTCGCAGCGCGGCGCCCCACTCCGTCAATGTGCGTATGGTGGCAACTCCGAAGATTGTAGTTGCTCATTGCGTGACAGGTGTCCAGGTCCCGCCGTTCGCACGTGATATCCCTGTCGGAGTCCTCTCTGTCTGAAGCGTTCGTCTCCACCACTCCAACAGAGCTCCGCATAACAATGACACAGCAAAATCAATGCAAGTGACATCATCACAAATCTGCGCAGCATTAAAGAAGACCTCCACGCCGAACAACCTGGCAGACACAGTGACGGCTTTGTCGATTAGGTTGAACGGGGGCGGATTCGTCTTATATATTTTGACAGTTGGGAACTGCTGCTGCCGCATGCATTGGGGGCGCGACCGAAGCCATCGTCAGAATTGTTGCATTGGCAGAGTTCTGTTCTGGTAGAGTTTGCGACTGTTGCATTGGCGCTGCTTGTTCCTGTTGCTGTTGTCCTGGCGCGTCCCGTGCCTGTAGCTATCGTGCCGCTCACTCCTCTTAAGCGTCATGCGAGGCATCTTGCTCGTTAAACACGTTCTCATTGATCGATGAGCGAGAGGCCACGTAAACAAGACGAAGCTGACCACGCTGCTGCAACTCTCGAGCAAGGAAGTAGCAAAGAGCGATGTGCTTCGTTCTGTGCTCTAGTCTCTGCTCGTGACACAAGGCAAGCATTGCCTTGTTGTCGACGTATATGACAGGAGGAGAACGAGGCGCCTCGCCCAGGCCGGTCAGGATGTAGGTGATCCAGCGTAGCTCCTGTGTAGCCATGGCCCCAGCGTAGATGTCAACCTCACAAGTGGAGCTGAGAACTGAAGACGAGCGGGTAGACCGCCACAAAATAGAACCAGAACCAAGGCTGAAGGTGAAACCCCGTTACGACCGCTACGTAGCCAAGTCGTCAACCCAAGAAGCGTCTACGTGACCAGTGAGGACAAATGGACCCTCTCCTCCAAGCACGAGCCCCATGCCCGACGTACTGCACAAGTAGCGCATCACCCTCTTAGCTGCCTTCCAGTGCTCTGGTCGGTGTCTCCCGGGCGCAACGTAGCGTGCCTGGATGCTAAGAGGGTAAACAAGGTCAGGTTGAGTGCAAGTCATCAGGTACATGAGGCAGCCCACAAGCTCTGGATACGGGCCACTCGGCTCTACGGACTCATCCGAAGGCAGAGCTGAGAGCGAGTGGCCAGTAGGCAGAGGGGTGGACTGTGGCGAGGAGTACTGGAATTCGAAGCGCTGAAGGGCCTGCAGTACCATGTGTGACTGAGTCAGTGTGATGGTGCGGCGTGCTCTGTCCTGAGTGATCTGCAAGCCAAGATAGCTGCGCAGCTCACCAAGGTCTGTGCACGTGTGTTTCTTTTGCAGCTCCGACTTCATTAGAGTCAGTGCAACAGTGTCAGTAGTGGGAAAAATCAAGTCGTCGATGTACACGAGGATGTAGAACGGCGCCAACGAAGTGTCGGTGCGTAGATCAGCGACGGGTCAGCAGTAGAAGGAGCAAACCCAAGAGCCGCAAGCGTCGTCCTCAGTGTGTCTTGCCACTCGCGAGGCGCCTGGTGGAGAACGTAGAGTGGCCGCCGGAGGCTCCATTGGGTACCAGGAGGGAACGACCCAGTTAAGCCAGGTGGGCGGCGCAGCCAGATCTCCTTGTGCAGGGTGCCCTGTAGAAAGGCTGTGCTGAAGTCAAGAGAGTGAAGCTCGTAGTCACGCTGAGCGGCCACGTGCAGCAGCACCCGAAGAGTGGTCATCTTTGGGGTAGGGGAGAAGGTCTGAAAGTAGTCAACTCCCTATCGCTATCTGAAGGCTCGTGCAACGTAACGCGCCTTGAAGACAGGCGGAAAATCCGGCGGCTGCTTCAATCTGAAAATCCACATGCCATCGACAATGTTCGCCCCAGGAGGGGGAACCTCGTCGACATAGGTGCTTGTGGACTTCAAGGAAATCATCTCTGCGTCCATGGCTGTCTGCTAGTGAGAGGAGTAGGGACCCTCTATCGCCTCTGCGTAAGAGCGCGGGGTTGGGATGTCTGGTGCATCCGGGTCTCTCTCAAGGGCAAGCAGCATGGACCCGAGATGAGTTAAAGGAGCAGCAAAACACTGGAACTCCTCCTCCTTGTCCTGAAGGACGTCCGTGCTAAGGGCACACTCACCCCTAACGTAACGCAGGACAGACAGACTCAGACTCAGCAGCAAGACTAGCGGCGTAGTTTAGACGACAGCGAGCAGCTAAGTTGACAAGCTCAGCAACAAGAGTAGACGCAGCGGTGGACTCAAAGGAAGGGTCAGTGACAACAGTGGCCAGGAGATGCATGATAGAAGGACTAGCAGCACAAAGGGAGTCAGACTCCGGGTCCGTACCAACAGGAAGGGAGGACGCAGGAGGAGTCAGAAGAGGGACACGCTGTGGAGCAGTGGAAGGACGCAGTGCCATCCGGTGCATGCCGGGGACAGGAGGAGGACGCTGATGCGAACCACGACGACCAGTGGGAGCAGCGGGAATAGGCGATGCAGGACGAGACGCAGGCTCAAGACGCTCAGCAAGACCTCCGGTTGGACCAGTGTAAGGAGATGGAGCAGGCAGTGGGGAGGCGGGCTGTATGTGTGACTGCGAGTGGACAGGTTGTGGACACCCTAAGGAAGGAGTAGGACCAGTAGATGGCGGGTAACCAAGAACTTGCTGAAGGAGCGGAACGAAGTACGGCCGCGGCCGGGCCCCCCCAACAGAACGAGCAGAGACAGCACCAGCACCCACAGCGGCAGCTCCAACTCCCGCAGCACCTCTAGCTCCAGTAGCACCACCACCAGCTCCAGCAGCGTTAACTCCAGTACCCTCAATAGCACCAGCTCCAGCAGCACCGCTAGCTCCAGCACCCCCAGCAGCTCCAGCTTTAGCAGGATCACCAGAAGTCATTGCAGCTCCAGTAGCGCCAAATCCAGCACCTCTAGCAGTACCTGTTCCAGCAGCATTGCCTGCTCCAGCACCTCCAGCAGTTCCAGCACCCGAAGCACCACCAGGCCCGGCAGCTCCAGTACCGGTAGTACGAGCACCTCCGTGACTAGTGGCTCCAGAACCCCCAGTAGCTCCAGCTGCAGCAGGATCTCTAGCACTAGCAGTACCACCAGCTCCAGCAGCACGGCTCCAGCGCCGAGCAAACCACTCGTGCAGCTGCTGTGGAGAGAGTGGCTCGTGCCGGGATGAGGCACCCGTAGGACCTTCAGAGGACAAAGTACCTCCAGGTTCAGCACCCCTAGGCTCCACACGCACTTGCTCAGAAACCCCACGCTCAGCACCCGCAAGCTCAAGACCCCCAGGCTCCGCACGCTCAGGCTCAGCACCCCCAGACTAAGCACCCCTAGGCTCAGCACCCACAGGCTCAGCACTCCCCACGACAAAAGCTCTGCAGAAGGTCGGAGGAAAACTCTCCACCTTAGTCAGAGTGCAGACGCAGGACGGGAGACTCTGTCCCGAACAGCTCGCGGAGCTGGACACGGGCGGCGCATATCCAAGGGATCAAAACATCAGGGACCTCACACTTGGTGCGCAAGGGGAAGACCGTGGTGTAACGCGAGTAGTCGTCAACAACCGGCAGGAAGTACCGCTCGCCGTCTTGCCCACGGACGCGGGCTGGGCCCCACACGCCCATGTGCAGGGTCTGCAGGGGAGCAGCCGTCAAGGGAAACGAGGAGGAGTGAGGAGCGGTGCGCTGCCGCCCCTCAACACAGGGAAGACAGGGAGGAGCAAGCGAGGTAGGGAGGGGAGGGAGAACCCTGGGAAGACCAGATACAAGGACATGGCGGTGCATGCCACGAAGGCGCTGCACCGAGGGGTGACCAAGACTGTGGTGCCAAAGGACGGTCTGGTGTAACAAAGCTCGACACGAGCAGGGGGCCGCTAGCTGACCTGGCGCAGACGCAGACGGAGCAACGTGAGGGGACACAGTAGTCAGTGTGTACAGACTCAAGCGAGGCGCACGGGTAAACGTGGCCAGGTGCCGGCCCGTCCGGGAGCACGTACAGTGGGTCACGCGCTGACCTCCAGGAGTGAACTGGTCAACCCACTGGTCGTGGAGGTCAGCTCCACTCACCAAGTTTGTAGAGAACGAGGGGAGGTGAAGACCTGAGAGTGAGCCAGACGGGACCGCCAGACACGGCAAGACCGTGGAGGACTACGCAAGGACGGGACCCTCAGAGGGGTTTGCCAGGGAGACTGCAACCGGCCGACTGAGCGGCGTGAGGGTAGTGTTGTTGCAAAAGAAGGAGCGGGAAGCACCTGAGTCAAGTGTGAAGGTGTGCTAGGCCTCAGCAGGCGCAGTACCTGAGAGAGCAGACTCACCAGCACCTGGAGCAGTATACTCACCAGCACCTAGAGCAGGAGACACACAAGAGCCTAGAGCAGCAGCCTCACCAGAACCTAGAGCAGGAGACGCACCAGCACCTTGAGCAGCAGCCTCACCAGCAACTAGAGCAGCAGGCTCTATACCTGGGTCAGGCGGGACGCACAGGGAACAGGCACCCTCAGCACTAGTAGGCAATGCATACATGGCAGTGAGGATAGCATAAAAGTCAATAGCAAAGATATCTACCCTCTGCCTAAGCAGCTCTAGCCAGGTGGGGAGCTCATCCTTGTCGCCAAACTCGGTACGCCAGGCGTCGCTCATACGGGCAAAGCAGCGGGACTGTGTGTGACCAAGCGTCCCGCAAGCCTGACCAGCCCGATCACCTGTGCAAATGACGTACGGGCAGCGAACCATACTCCGAGACCCTCGACTCTCAGCGTACCACTCACGAAGCTGCTGGGGCGTTAGTGTCTCGCGCGGACGCTGCTGCAGCTGGCCACTGCCAGACGCTCCCGATTGACCAGCTCTAGGGCGATAGCCACGACGGCCACCGCCACAACCCCAACTAGCGTACCACTCACGAAGCTGCTATGGCGTGAGAGAATCGCATGGACGTCGCTGGAGCTGCATCTGGCCATTGCCAGTAGCAGCAATAGCAGTAGTAGCAGCAGTAGCAGTGCGGGCAGGGCAATGTGGCTCAGCAGAGCAGGGCTGCACAGCCCGGCTGCCCGACGTGGCTCGGCTGGGCGGCTCGGCGCGACAAAGCGCCGCAACTCAGCTGGGCGGCACGGCACGGCTGGCAGGCAGGTGCAGAAGGCAGGCAGGCAGGCTAGCGCGGCAGCACGCTAACAAGGCAGGCGAGTGGGAAGCGCGGGTAGGGCAGGTGCTCACCAGTGGCGGGAAGGGCAGGCGCTCGGCGGGCGGCAGCAGGGTAGGCGCACGACGGCGTTGACAGTGGGGCCGCAACAGCGGCTGAAGAGCAGGGCCACGTCGGCGTCAGGGCAGGGCCGCAACAGCGGCCTGGCGGGGCCGCGTCGGCGGCAGGGCGGGGCCGCGAAAGCAGCAGGGCGGGGCCGTGTTGGCGGCAGGGCGGGGCCTTGGCAGCTGCTGCAGGGCGGGGCCGTGTCGGTGGCAGGGTAGGGCTTGGCGGGGCCGCGTCGGCGGCAGGGCGGGGCTGCGACGGTTGCTGGGCTGGGGCCGCGACAGGGGCAGGGTAGGGCCGCGGCAGCTGTTGCAGGGTGGGGCCGTATCGGCGGCAGGGCAGGGCCGCGACAGTGGCCTAGCGGGGCTGCGTCGGCGGTAGGGCGGGGCCGCGACAGCGGCAGGGCGGGGCCGCAACTACGGCTGGGGGCTCTGCGACGAGTAGGGACGGCGCCTAGGGTGCGCTGCGACGAGCAGGGACGGCGCCCAGAGGGCGCCGTGACGAGCAGGGACGGCGCCCAGAGGGCGCCGCGACGAGCAGGAGCGACGCCGCGCGGGTCCCGTAGGGGCGTCGCGACGAGCAGGGGCGACGCGCGGCTCGGCAGGGCGGCGCGCGGGCTGCAGGGGCAGCGCCAACGGGCTGTAGGGGCGACGCGCGGCTCGACAAGGCGGCGCGCGGGCTGTAGAGGCAGCGCCCACGGGTTGCTAGGGCAAGCACGGCAGCACGGGCAGCACGGTCCCAGGGGCAGCACGCGGGCTGCAAGAGCAGCGTAGGAAAAATTTTCAGTTAGGGCAGGGCGGAACGTTCGGTGGGCCCTAGGAACGATTATGCTCTGATACCATGTCAAAATAAGAATGAGGAATGAGTGCATTGAGCAGCATGAGGAGTACAAGTAGGAAACCCTTAAGTGTTGTACCCCACTATAGCCACATATGAGTTTGACATTCACCTCGCGCCTGGCGTGGTTCGGCGTTTTCCACCCTCAGGCGTTCCAACTCGCCAGACATAGTCTGCATGTTGGATTGCATCGCCCGAAAGTCCTGCATGAAACGGTCAAACTTGGCCTGATTCATGTTTCTCAGGCTTCTCCTGACGAGCAGGGGGTTAACAACGATTTTTATGACTTTGATGAAGGCGCAAATGCTATTAGTCGAAGCGAAATATTCGTATATATTTCTCAGCCGACCGCTTTGTAGCCCACCAAGTCTATTGCACCCTAGAAACTGGTGGGTAACCTAGGAAAGTAGCTTTGGTACCAAGTGTTATGAGTTGTACGAAAGGAAAGTGCGCAGAATGCAATATCGCGGAAGTGATTACAACTACTGAGCAAAAAACGAGGCCTAGGACTAATATAGCAATGCTAGCTAGGCTGAGGTCGCGAAGTTGCGAGATGGTTGGGTGCAGGTTCTGGGTTGGGAAACCCAAGGCGACGTGAGGGACGTTCAGAAGGCGAGGTCGTCGTATCGAGCCTGAACTCCGAAAGTTGGAATTGTACGCGCACAGAGTGCCTCAGCAAGGAATTAGGAAAATTCCTTACTGTTGCCATGAGTTGTAATGTGCTCAGGATTCAATATCGCAGAAGTGAATACAACTCAGCAAATATTGAAGCCTTGCACAAATTTAGCAAAGCTAGCTAGGCCGAAGCTAAGTCGCGGAGCCGCGAGATGGTTGGGTGCAAGTTCGCGGTTGGTAAACCCGAAGGCGCCGCAATGTTGGCTCGGAGGGCGAGGTCATCGAACTGAGCCTGAACTTAGAAATACGGTGTTGTACGCGCATAGAGTGCCTCAGTAAGGAATTAAGGAAAATTCCTTACACTACCCCCCCCCCCCCCCTCCCCCCACCTCCCCCACCCCCCCTCCCCTGTAAGAAAGCTGGTCAATATCAAGCACGCGTTGGCTCGAAAGATAATCCCATAATACTGAGTGCCCTTGCAGCGACTCGGTCGTGACCTACGTGTCATATTCATTTGTGCCATCAACCCATCACAAGAGGAAATCGACATGGCGTCCTGTCGGTGTTGCATGCGTGCGATGATTCAAAATCTTCCGAGGATGAAGCGTCGGGTTTGCCATAGGCCGAACACTTGGCGCAATGTTGGGGCGGGCAATTTTGGACGACTGCGGGCAGGGTCTACGTTATCAGATTTTTTTTGTCTGATTGACCGGATTCCATACACTTTTTTTATGGTTCATCTAAAGGCGTAGACATGTCGCTTGATTTCATCTGAGCCCCTTAGACAAGCTTTTTCTACTTATATGAATCCATAGACTTCCTTATACAGTTCGTCTGAAACTGCAGACAGCGAGTCTTTTCTCATCTCAAACCGACAAATTTTCCTAGATGGCCAGTTGCCCACCTGGTAAGTTGCCTACCTACTAGTTGCCCACCTGCCCAGTTGCCCACTGTTCCTGACGAGTCTTGCCACCTGTCGGGTATTGTTCTGCCACTGCCAGGCTGTACATTGCCTCTGGTAGGTGCCAACACCGCACGTCAAATGCAGATGACTCACCTCGCTGGCACAAATCTTGCGAACTCGTTTGGCACATTCGTGCCAACGCACGGGAGACAGCTGTGTTAGCAGCACAAACGGCCCTCAATGCACGTCAAGGTCTGGTTCTGGCTGGCATGGCAGGGCAACCCTTCCAGCAGAGATGGGGACGTTCATGCGGCTCGGTTCGGACGACCCCCCCCTCCCCCCCCCCCCCCCCCCCCCCCCTCCCCACAGCTCGTGGGGTCCTTGATTTTACCCTCGTGGGCGAGCGAGAGCAAGCCAGTGTGTAGTTCCTCCACAATGGCCTCTTGCACGGATGCCCCTCTTGCATCCACTCTAGATGCTTCACCGCCACCTTCCAATGCGTTGCCACGCCCACGCGCTGGCCTTGATTTCCTTACCGGGGGGGTGTTTCACCACAACTTCAGTCTCAGCTGCTCCTGTTGCTCCTCCGGTCGGTGAGAATGGAAAACCCAGTTTACCCAAGCAGTCTTACCCTTTCACGGAGATGGATGCCGGGCCGCTTCTAATGTTTTCCCCCGTTTGATACCTCGCTCAACGAGCCTCCCTAGGGGATCGTCATCAGGTCAACCAGTCACTGCTGCTTTTCCTGCTCAAATTAGTCCCTTCAAATCACGCTCGCCGTTCGTTCCGCCGCGTTTTCTGGCAAGACAAAATACATTCAACCCAAGATTTCTTTCTTGAAACGCCGTAGCCCTTCTCTTGCAGGGAAAAACGCATTAAAGGGTGATGGTTGGGCGAGCGGTGGAGCGGAGAATCCCGGTCCCCCAATTATGACGCTGGAGGAGCTGCAGCTAAAAGCCAAGGAGCAGTGGCATCGCCAATTCCCTTGGCTCATCATCAGCGACAACTCTGAAGGTCTTCCTTGCATGCGGTGCAAGATCTGCATGGTGTACGCTGATTTAGAGTCGCAGTACGGCGCTCGGGGCGAGGGAGGCATTAGCATACAAGAGCAAACGATGCGGAAACACCAGTGGAGCATCCGACACCGGGCGACGAAGGGAAGTTGGAGCTGTGTGAAGGCACGCAAACCAAGCAGGCTTCTCTCTCCAACTTTGGGGATAAGAGTGAAGAAGCAAGGCGATAGATCAAGGTGTTTTTTTGCTGTCCGTTTCATTTGCAAGTTTGACACCCCCATCGCCTTGTTCATCACACTCGTGTAGTTCATGGCGAAACTGGGAACGCCAGATATGCGAATGAAGGACCAAGGCATGTACTGTAGCACGTAAGTGTGAAATGTTTTGGGCAGTGTTTAAAAAGCGTAGCAGACTGGCGTAGAAAGTGTAGCAGACTGGCATAGAAAGCGTCATAAGACCAAGATATCGAAGTGCACGAGGATGTAGAAAAGCGGCATAGACGAGTCAGTGCACAGAAACAACAAGTCAGCAACCATAGGAGAAAACCCAAGAGCCACAAGTGTCGTCCTCAGTGCATTGTGCCATTCACGGGGCACCTGGCAGAGACCGTAGATTGGCCGCCGGAGGCTCCATTGGGTAACCTTGTGAACATTAGAACGAGAATGATTGAAATATGAAATAGTTGGGTACAAGTACTAACCCTAATTGGTTTGTACCCCTTATGGGCTACCCCACTACAGCCTACACAGATGTTTAAGCTATAATTATCTGACACACCCCCATAGGCAAACTGGGGGAGAACAAGTGGTCACAAGACCAGTCAAGCGAGGCAAAGCAAGCTCAGGGTGGATCACAAAGTCACCACACAGTCCGAGCACAAGAGCAAGGCCACAAGGCCAGTTCACATGCAAGATTATATATATAAAGGTAAACAAGCAAGTGCACGTATAGAAAGAGTACGGTACAAACAAGATCAAGAAGTGAGCAAGTGAGGCCAGGTAGGCACAAGACCTAGCAAAGTACCGAAGCACTGATGATCACAAGATGGAAGGGCCTTGGTGAAGATATCAGCAGTGTTGGCCTCAGAGGCCACGTAGGTGAGGCGAAGCTGACCACGCTGCTGCAGCTCACGAGCCAGGAAGTAGCGGAGAGCAATGTGCTTCGTTCTGAGCCACCAGCTCCAGCAGCATGGCTCCAGCGCCGAAAAAACCACTCACGCAGGTGCTGTGGAGAGAGTGGCTCGCGCCTGGATGAGGCACCCGAAGGACCTTCAGAGGACAAAGTACCTCCAGGTTCAGCACCCCTAGGCTCCACACGCACTTGCTCAGAAACCCCACGCTCAGCACCCACAAGCTCAAGACCCCCAGGCTCCGCACGCTCAGGCTCAGCACTCCCAGCGACAGGCTCAAAAGCGTCTACCTGAGACACACCTGAGGGAGCAGGACCCTGAGGGGGGAGGGGGTCTACCGGGGAGGACCTGGTGTAAGGAAGAGCGGCGAGGGGGGGAGAGGGGCAGTGCGGTAGGGGAAGAGACAGTAAAAGGGGACCAACTCATCGAATGTGACGTCCTAAGAGGGCAGGACTCGGCGTGAGGCGGGGTGGTAAAACTGCCAGCCAAGCGCGTGAGGGACAAAGCCAAGGAAGACACAGGGAAGAGCACGGGCGGAGAGCTTGTCCGCGGTGGAATCGCGGACAAAGGCACGAGAACCTTAGACCCAGAACACCGACGCATCGCCAACCTTCCCCGTCCACCGCAGTGTGGGCGAGGTCTCCGACAAGGAGACATGGGGCCAGAGGTTGAGCTGATGCGCAGTGTAGCAGACCGCAAACGGCCACAGAAAAAGGGGGGCAGCCGCACGGACCATGGAGGTACGCGCAACCTCCATGACCAAGCCAATGCGGTGCTCACCAACCCCATTCTGCTGCGGAGAGGCCGGAAGCGTAAACGTCTGGCGAATGCCCTCCCCACGACAAAATCTCTGCAGAAGGTCGGAGGAAAACTCTCCACCATAGTCAGAGTGCAGACGTAGGACGGGAGACTCTGTCCCGAACAGCTCGCGGAGCTGGAGATGGGCAGCGCAGATCCAAGGGATCAAAACATCAGGGACCTCACACTTGGTGCGCAAGGGGAAGACCGTGGTGTAACGTGACTAGTCGTCAACAACGGGCAGGAAGTACCGCTCGCCGTCCTGCCCACGGACGCGGGCTGGGCCCCACACGTCCATGTGCAGGGTCTGCAGGGGAGCAGTCGTCAAGGGAAACGAGGAAGAGTGAGGAGCGGTGCGCTGCCGCCCCTTGACACAGGGAAGACAAGGAGGAGCAAGCGAGGTAGGGAGGGGAGGGAGAACCCTGGGAAGACCAGATACAAGGACATGGCGGTGCATGCCACGAAGGCGCTGCACCGAGGGGTGACCAAGACTGTGGTGCCAAAGGACGGTCTGGTGTAACAAAGCTCGACACGAGCAGGGGGCCGCTAGCTGACCTGACGCAGACGCAGACGTAGCGACCTGAGGGGACACAGTAGTCAGTGTGTACAGACTCAATCGAGGCGCACGGGTAAACGTGGCCAGGTGCCGGCTCGTCCGGGAGCACGTACAGTGGGTCAGGCGCTGACCTCCAGGAGTGAACTGGTCAACCGACTGGTCGTGGAGGTCAACTCCACTCACCAAGTTTGTAGAGAACGAGGGGAGGTGAAGACCTGAGAGTGAGCCAGACGGGACCGCCAAACACGGCAAGATCGTGGAGGACTACGCAAGGATGGGACCCTCAGAGGGGTCGGCCAGGGAGACTGCAACCGGCCGACTGAGCGGCGTGAGGGTGGTGCTGTCGCGAAAGAAGGAGCGGGAAGCACCTGAGTTAAGTGTGAAGGTGTGCTAGGCCTCAGCAGGCGCAGTACCTGAGAGAGCAGACTCACCAGCACCTGGAGCAGTATACTCACCAGCACCTAGAGCAGGAGACGCACTAGAACCTAGAGCAGCAGCCTCACAAGCACCTAGAGCAGGAGACACACCAGCATCTAGAGCAGTAGCCTCACCAGCACCTGGAGCAGCAGGCTCTATACCTGGGTCAGGCGGGACGCACAGGGAACAGGCACCCTCAGCACTAGTAGGCAATGCATACATGGCAGTGAGGATAGCATCATAGTCAATAGCAAAGATATCTACCATCTGCCTAAGCAGCTCCAGCCAGGTGGGGAGCTCATCCTTGTCGCCAAACTCGGTACGCCAGGCGTCGCTCATACGGGCAAAGCAGCGGGACTGTGTGTGACCAAGCGTCCCGCAAGCCTGACCAGCCCGATCACCTGTGCGAATGACGTACGGGCAGCGAACCATACTCCGAGACCCTCGACTCTCAGCGTACCACTCACGAAGCTGCTGGGGCGTTAGTGTCTCGCGCGGACGCTGCTGCAGCTGGCCACTGCCAGACGCTCCCGATTGACCAGCTCTAGGGCGATAGCCACGACGGCCACCGCCACAACCCCAACAAGTGTACCACTCACGAAGCTGCTGGGGCGTGAGAGAATTGCGCGGACGTCGCTAGAGCTGCATCTGGCCACTGCCAGTAGCAGCAATAGCAGTAGTAGCAGCAGTAGCAGTGCGGGCAGGGCAATGCGGCTTAGCAGAGCAAGGCTGCACATCCCGGCTGCCCGACGCGGCTCGGCGCGACAGAGCGCCGCGACTCAGCTGAGCGGCGCGGCACGGCTGGCAGGCAGGCTGGCGTGGCAGCGCGCTAACAAGGCAGGCGAGTGGGAAGCGCGGGTAGGGCAGGTGCTCACCAGTGGCGGGAAGGGCAGGCGCTAGGCGGGCGGCGGTTGGGTAGGCGCACGACGGCGTCGACAGTGGGGCTGCAACAGCGGCTGCAGAGCAGGGCCACGTCGGCGTCAGGGCAGGGCCGCGACAGCGGCCTGGCGGGGCCGCGTCGGCGGCAGGGCGGGGCCGCAACTGCAGCAGGGCGGGGCCGTATCGGCGGCAGGGCGGGGCCGCGGCAGCTGCTGCAGGGCGTGGCCGTGTCGGTGGCAGGGTAGGGCCGCGTCAGCGGCCTGGCAGGGCTGACCACGCTGCTGCAGCTCACGAGCCAAGAAGTAGCGAGAGCAATGTGCTTCGTTCTGTGCTCCAGTCTGTGCTCCCGACACAAGGCCAGCATGGCCTTGTTGTCTACGTACAGAAGTGGAGGAGAACGAGGCGGCTCTCCTAGGTCAATCAGCAAGTAGGTGAGCCAGTGTAGCTCCTGTGTAGCCATGGCCCCTACGTAGATCTCAGCCTCACAGCTTGAGCTGAGAACAGAGGACAAGTGGGTAGACCGCCACGAAACAGAGCTGGAGCCAAGGCTGAAGGTATAACCCTGTGACAACCGCTGCAAAGCCTGGTCGTCTGCCCAAGAAGCGTCTGCGTGACCTGTGAGGACCACTCAACATCACCCTCCAAGCACTAGCCCCATGCCTAACGTACTATTCACGTAGCGCAACACCCTCTTCGCTGCAGCCATGTGCTCTGGTCGGTGTGTACCAGGAGCAACATAGCGCCCAAGATGCTAAGAGGGTATGCAAGGTCAGGTCTTGTGCAAGTCATCACGTACATGAGGCAGCCAACAAGCTCTGGATACGGGCCACTCGGCTCTACGGTTTCATCCGAACGCAGAGCTGAGAGCGAGTGGTGAGTAGACAGAGCACTGGCCTGAGGCGAGGAGTACGTGAAGCCGAAGCGCTGAAAGACCTGCTGCACCATGTGTGACTGAGTCAGGGTAATGGTGCATTGTGCTCTATCCCGTGTGATCTGCAATTCAAGGTAGCTGCGCAGTTCACCCTGGTCTGTGCACGTGTGTCTCTTCTGCAACTCGGACTTCACGTGGGCGAGTCTAGCAGTGACAGCTGTGGCAAAGACCAAGTCGTCGACGTACACGAGGATGTAGAACGGCGACAAAGAGGTGTCGGTGCGCAGAAACAGCGATGGGTCGGTAGTAGAAAGAGAAAACCCAAGAGCCGCAAGTGTAGTCCTGAGTGTGTTGTGCCACTCACACGGCGCCTGGCGGAGACCGTGGACTGGCTCCCGGAGGCTCCAGTGGGTACCAGGGGGAAACGACCCAGTGAAGCCAGGTGGGCGGCGCAGCAAGATCTCCTTGTGCAGGGTGCCCTGCAGGAAAGCTGTGCTAAAGTCAAGAGAGTGAAGCTCGTAGTCGCGCTGAGCCGCTATGTGCAGCAGCACCGGAAGAGTGGTCATCTTCGGGGTGGGAGAGAAGGTCTGAAAGTAGTCAACTCCCTGCCGCTGACTGAAGCCTCGAGCCACGTAACGCGCCTTGAAGACACGCGGAGAACCCGGCGGCCGCTTCACCCTAAAAATCCACATGCCACTCACGATGTTCGCCCTAGGTGGGGGATCCTCGTCGACGTAGGTGCCTGTGGACTTCCAGGAAGCCATCTCTGCGTCCATGGTCTAGTGCCACTGAGAGGAGTAGGGACCCTCGAACGCCTCAGCGTACGATCGAGGAGTCAGGATGTCTGGTGAATCCGGGTCTCCCTTAGGGGCATTCAGCGTGGAGACGAGATGGGGCAAAGCAGCAGCAAAGCACTGGAACTCCTCCTGCTTGTCCTCAAGGACGTCCGTGCTTAGAGCACACTAACCCCCGACAAACGGAGGATAGACAGACTCAGACTCATCAACGAGACTAGCAGCGTAGTCTAGACGATAGCGAGCAGCAAATTCGACAAGCTCAGCAACTAGGGCAGACGCAGCCGTGGACTCAAAGGAAGTGTCAGTGACAGCAGTAGGAAGGAGACGCGTGACTGAAGGACTTGCAGCACGAAGGGAGTCAGACTCCGGGTCAGCAAGAGTAGGAAGAGAGGACTCTGGAGGAGATGGCAACGGGACATGCAGAGGAGTAGTGGAAGGACGCAGCGACATCTGGTGTGTGCCGGGGACCGCAGGAGGACGCGGACGCGCAGTACAACCACTAGTGCGAGCAGTACGAACAGGCGATGCAGGACGAGACGTAGGCGCAGGACGCTCAGCAAGACCTCTAGTAGGACCAGTGTAGGGAGAAGGAGCAGGTAGAGGGGAAGCGGGCTGTTACTGTGACTGCGACTAGACAGGCTGTGGACACTCTAAGGAAAAAGCAGGACCAGGAGAGGGCGGGAGACCAAGAACATGCTCCAGGAGCGGAGCGAAGTACGGCCTCGGCCGCTCAGCGCCTCCTGAACGAGCAGGGACAGCACCAGTACCCCAAGCGGCAGCACGAGCGCCAGCAGCACCTCCAGCTCCAACACCCCCAGCTGCTCGAGCTCCAGCAGCACCAACTCTAGTAGGACTGTCAGCTCCAGCAGCCTCAGAAGCACCCCTAGACGCACCAGCGCCAGTAGTAACACCAACGCCAACACCCCCAGCAGCTCCAGCTCCAACAGCACAAGTACCGCCAGCAGCTCCAGCAGGACCAACTCCAGTAGCCCCAGCAGCACCCCCACTCTCAGCAGCACGTCTCCAGCGGCGGGCAAACCACTCGCGCAGCACCTGCGGAGAGAGTGGCTCCCGCCTCGACAAAGCACCGGCGGCGGCCACACGAGCAGACCCAGCGCCCCCACGCTCGGCACCCCCAGGCTCCGCACCTCTAGGCTCTGCACCCCCAGGCTCCGCACCCCCAGACCCAACACCCCCAGGTTCAGCACCCCCAGACTCAGCACCCCCAGTCTCAGCACCCCCAAACTCCGCACCTCCAGGCTCAGCACCCCCAGTCTCAGCACCCCGAGACCCGGCACCCGCAGGCTCAGCACCTCTAGCAGCACCCGAGTCAACAGCTACCTTGAGAGGCTCGACTGCGTCTACCTGGGCCACACCTGACAGGGCAGGACCCTGAGGGGGGAGGGGGTCTACCGGGGGAGGACCTGGTGCAAGGAAGAGCAGCGGCGGGGGGGGGGGGGGGGTGCAGTGCGGTAGGGGAAGAGACGGTAGTAAGGCACCGACTCGTCAAAGGTGAGGTCCTGGGAGGACAAAACACGGCGCAAGGTGGGGTGGTAAAACAGCCACCAAGGTGTGTCAGGGGGGAAGCCAAGGAAGATGCAGGGAACAACACGGGGGGACAGCTTGTCTGCAGACCAGTCGCGGACAAACGCCAGAGATCCCCAGACTCGAAATGCAAACGCATTGCAACCTTTCTGGTCCACCGCAAGGCGGGGGAGGTCTCTAGCATGGAGACCCGGGGCTGAAGGTTGAGCTGATGCGCGTCGTACTTATCCGCAAACGGCCACAGAAAATGGGGGGCAACCGCATGGATCATGGACGTACGAGCGACGTCCATGACCATGCCAATGCGGTGCTCAGCAATCCCATTTTGCTGTGGAGAGGCCGGAAGCGTGAAGGTCTGGCGGATGCCCAATGCACGACAGAAGGCTCCCAGACGGGCAGAGGAAAACTCCCCGCCTATGTCCGAGTGCAGACGTAGAACAGGAAAGTCTGAGCCGAAACTCTCTCTGAGCTGGAGACGAGCTGCGCGGATCCAGTCGATCAACACCTCAGTGACGTCACCCTTGCAGCGCAAGGGGAAGACTGTGGTGTAACGCTCGTATTCGTCAACCACGAACAGGAAGTAACGCTCGTGCCCCTGTCCACGGACACGGGCGGGGCCCCACACGTCTATGTGGAGGGTCTTTAGTGGAGCCTCTGTCGGAGGAAACTTGGAGGAGTGAGGGGCGGCGCGCAGTCGCCCCTCGACGCAGGGGACAGAGGTAGGGCCAAGCTCCAGAAGTAGGGGAGGGAAAGACCGAGGGAGACCAGAGACAAGGACACGGGAGGCCATGCCTCAAAGACGAGGCAGGGAGGGGTGACCAAGGTGGTGGTGCCAGAGGAGAGTCTGGTGGGACAGGAGACGACACGAGTAGGGAGCAGACTCAAGACCAGACCTGGACGCTGCAGCAAACACCTGACTCGACGCAGCTACCTTGCCAGACTCAATAGCCGTAGGAGACTCAGTAGCCCTAAGGGTGTATAGGCTTGACCCTGGCTGACGAGTGAACGTGGCCAAGTGTCGGCCTATCTGAGCACACGTGCAGTGGGTCACTCGCTGACTCGCAGGAGTGAACTGGTCAACCTCCCTATCCTGTAGGTCCGATCCACTCACCAAGTTTGTAGTGAACGAGGGTAGATAGAGACCTTACTAGGTGCTAGAGGGGGTTGCCGGGCACGGTAAGACAGTGGAGAAGCTAGCAAGGACAGGACCCCTAGAGGGGTCTGCCAGGGAGACTGCAACCGGCCGACTGAGCGGCGTAAGAGTGGTGCGGTCTCGAAAGAAGGAGCAGGACGCACCAGAGTCAAGGGTGAATGTGTGGACGACCTGAGCCGACGTAGTACCTGAGAGAGCAGACTCACCAGCACCTGGGGCAGCAGACGCACAGGCACCTGGGACAGCAGACGCACTCGCACATGGGGCTGCAGACGCACTAGCACCTAGAGTAGGAGCCTCACCAGCACCTAGAGCAGTGGCCTCAATGCCCGGATCAGGCGGTACACTAAGGTAACAGTCACCCTCAACACTAGTAGTCACAGAATACATGGCAGCAAGGATAGCATCATAGTCAAGATCAAAGACGGCAACCCCCGCCCTAGACAGATCTCCCCAGCGAGGGATCTATGACGCCTCGCATCCATCAGGCGACCGAAGTAGCACCGGGTGGAGTGCGGGCCCCCGCACTGCTCACCAGCTCGGTCACTGGTGCGGAGGACGTAAGTGCAGGGACCAAAACCCCCATCGTGCTAGCGCCAGTGTACCACTCACAAAGCTGCTGAGGAGACAAGGTCACACCACCTTGCTGCTGCTGCTAGCGCGGACCACCACATGAGCCACTCCTCTGCGCAGAGTCGCGACCTGCTCCACTATCGCCGCCGCCGCTGCCGCTGCCTCCGCCGCCTCCTCCACCTCCACCTCCTCGGCCACCTCGGCCGCCTCCGCTCCCTCCGCCACCACTGCCGCCTCCGCCGCCTCCACTGCTGCTGCCGCCGCCGCCACCGCCGGCACCACTCCCACTGTGAGGATATGGGATCGAGCTCAGAAAAGATGATTCAAATTGAATTGAATGATCACCTGGGTACAACACGAGGCTATATTTAGGCTCGACACAAGGCATCGTAACCAGGTGTTACGCGAAGGTTCCGCGGGTCGCGAAGCGTCCCGAACAGATCCTTACCAAATTCGGTAGAAGGCAATTCGGTGGCAACTGAAAAGCCAGAATTCGGTGCACGCAACCTAGCTCGGTGCTATAACTATAGTACAATATAGGAAAGTACCTAGCCTAGGAAATCAAGCAATTCATGCATGCATATAATCATCCCATGCTAGAAATAGCATAATAAAGTAAAGGCAAGCAAGCATAGCTGGCATAAGCCGTCGTACTTTCACACGTCCCCCCCTCAAAGCTGGGTGGTGTGAGATACACCTTGCTTGACAAGATAGTCCTTAAGAGCACGGCGTGCGTGGCCCATATCAGTTTCTGCAACCCAACTGTCCTCAGTGGGGTTGTATCCCTTCCAGCGTCTCAGGAACTCGAGGGTCTTGTTACCGCGGCGCCGATGGGTGAGAACGCGCTCGATCTCGTACTCGGGTTCATCCTGTATGAGAACAGGTGGTAGTGGCGGTAGTTGCCGTCCCTGGAACTTTTGGTTGGGGTCCTTGTAGGGCTTCAGTAGATGGACATGGAAAGCGTTGTGAAGCTTCCATGTATCTGGTAAGCGCAAGCGGAATGTAACTGGAGTCACCTGTGCCTCAACGAGAAAAGGACCACAGAAGCGAGGCCAGAGTTTGGATGGGAGGTGAGACAGGCTCAAGTTGCGCGTGTCAAGAAGCACCTGATCTCCGACTGCTACTGAGTGATCACGTCGCTGACGATCGGCATACTGCTTCTGGTAGGTCTGCATCGTGGTGAGTCGTCGCTAAGTCTTCTCCCATAGCTGCTGCATGGTGGTGATGAAGTCACGTGCGGCTTGGACGTATGCCGGTGTGGTTGGCTGCTGTGGTGTGAGTGGTTCCCGTCTGTAACACAGGAAGAAAGGAGTTTTTCCTGTGGCCGCATGTGATGCGTTGTCGTAAGCAAACTCTAGGGCCGGTAACTGTGTGTCCCAGTGGCTGACGTCGTCCTTGCAAGCTGTGCGCAGTAACTGTTCAACCACTTGATTGAGTCGCTCTGTCTGTCCGTCAGTCTGGGGGTGATATGCTAAAGACATTGCAAGCTCTGTCCCCAACAGTCCCATGAGCTCCTTCTAGAACTTACTCGTGAATTTGGGGTCTCTGTCTGAGATGAGTGTAGCGGGGATGCCGTGGATGTTGATGATGCGGTCGAAGAAGAGTCGAGCAGTTGCTTCAGCTATGGCTGTGGCGTTGGTCGGTATGAAGTGACCCATTTTGGAGAACTTATCGATCACCACGAGGATGGAATCATGTCCCCGTGAGGTCGAAGGAAGTCCTATGATGAAGTCGAGGCTAACGACCTGCCATGGCTGTTCCGGTACGGGTAGAGGCTGGAGTAACCCTGCTCTTTTCTGCTTGCTGCTCTTCATCCGCTTGCACGTGTCGCATGAGGTGACGAACTGCTGCACGTCTGCTGCCATCTCGGGCCAGTAGTAATACTTTGCTATCCCTGCTAACATCTTGTTGCTCCCGAAATGTCCCGCGTATGGTACGTCGTGAAACTCCTCCAATAGGATCTGCCGTAGCGGGGCGTAATTCGGTACCCAAATCTTTCCTGAACCCTTCCTTACAGCTTAGTCCTTCTTCCACTGTAATAGCTTCTTACTGAGGTAGGCGATGGGCTGCAAACTGCGTTAGTGATGTTGCATCAGTACTGCTCCGACTGCTTGGTCACTAGCGTCTGCTTCCACCACGTAGTCCTTGTCTGGATCCGGCAAGATGAGTACTGGCGCAGTAGTCAGTGCTGTCTGTAGCTGCTCCATGGCTTCCTGATGAAGGGTATCCCATTTGTAGGGCGTATCCTTTTTGAGTAGGTCGGTCAGTGGCACTGCTATCTTAGCGTACTGCGGCACGAACCTGTTATAGTAGTTGGCGAAGTTTTGGAACTGCTGTAACTCCTTCACGTTCTCTGGTACTTTCCACTTCTTGACGGCTTTGATCTTCCGTGGGTCCACGTGTACGCCCTTGGCACTCACCATGTGCCCGAGAAACTGCACCTTCTTTAGGGCGAAGTCGCTCGTTGACAGCTTCACGTAGAACTTGTTTTTCTGCAGGATCTCGAACACCTTCCGCAGATGCTCCACGTGCTCCTTCATGTTCTTGGAGTAGATGAAAATGTCGCCCAGGTACACCACCACGCATTCGTCCAGCAAGGGTCGTAAGATGTGATTCATCTCCGCCTGAAACGTTGCTGGTGCGTTGCAGAGTCCGAACGGCATCACCAAGTATTCGTAGGAGCCGTATCTGGTACGGAACGCTGTCTTGTGGACGGAGTTGTCTGCCATCTTGATCTGCCAGTAGCCCGATCGTAGGTCCAGTTTCGAAAATACTGTTGCTCCACGCAGTTGATTGAGTAGGTCGTCTATGCGCGGTATGGGATATTTGTTTTTGACTGTCTGTTTGTTCAGTGCGCGGTAGTCGATGCACATCCGTAAACTACCATCTGGCTTTGGAGTGAAGAGAGCTGGTGCACTGTTTTGTTTCAGGAACGCTCCCTGTATCCGTCAAGCTTCGCAGCTCCACTCGTTTCCCGTTGTTGTAGATGCACGTTTTCCGGTTGACCCAGTCGGCCTTGGGGTTGAACCGCTTAAGGAAATCTTGCCCCAAGATGAAATCTAGTCCCTTGATGTTCGTGATTGGCAACGTCGGCTTCCACCTCAACGCCCCTATCTGCAGCTGCAGTGTTGACTTTTCGTGGATGGGAAGCTTTGTACCGTCCACCATCGTTGCTGTAAACTGGGTTTCTTCTTAGGATTCTCCAATTTTCTCCAACGTCCCGCGGTCGCACACCGAGTGGGACGCACCACTGTCCACCAGGGCCTGGAGGCAACTCCCGTTGCAGATCACCTCGAGTACTAGTGGTTGCTGCTGCTCCGAGTATCCGTAGATGGTATCGCTTATAGGATCGTAGGGTACGTCGAATATGTTCTCCCTAGGCCCTGCGCTCAAAGATGCAGCTTCAGTATCAGTTCTCAATTGAGAAAGGTTAAAAGGATTTATCCGAGGCCGATTCGGCTTCTCTTGGGCCTGGAACCTTCCACTAAGCCTTTGCAGCTGTGTAGGCTTCATCTGTTGGGAACAGGGAGCCTTTAACCAGTGCTGCTGGGAGAGAATTTTAACTCCTCGGAACGCTCGACCCGTATTAGCGCTCTGGAGTAGGGTCCCCATAATACCCGGTACCAGTTTAATTTCTGACTCTCCCTTAATAAAGGCTTGAAACCCACGAGAAGTAATATTCTTACTTGTCGGGGTATACGGCTGGAGTTTCCCGGTCGGTGCAGGGTCTTGTTTCGCGGATCCTCCATTAGTCACGGCGATTTCCCCTGGTGCCGGCTGATCGTGACGTTTTAAATTTGCGCCACCATATTTTCCTTTTTTCGCCCTCTCCAAAGTTGCCACGTTGTCCGTTTTCTGCTTCGGGGGTGCCGCACTGTTCTTCTCCTTCAGCTCCGCACACCTTCTCTCCATTTTCCAACACGCCAAGATACGATGTCCTGTAGCGCTGCAAAATTTGCACGTCTTATTATTTGCTAGCCGCTGCTCCACATCGCCCTCGTCGTTCTCGATTGGGTCGGCAGTCGTGGGTGGTGCCAATCGCCCCATGCCACTAGTTGGCTTGTTGCGTCGTGTTCCGTAGCAGCTACTGCTCAACGTGTCGAACTGTTCGATCAGTGCTGCCGGAAACTGCGCCCACGTCCCCTCGCCTTATGCGGGGCCTCGTAACAGTGTTGCTGCGAGCCGTATGCGCATTGCGTCTTTTGTTGATCCATTCTAGAGCTGGGCCTCGTAACAGTGTTGCTGCGAGCCGTATGCGCATTGCGTCTTTTGTCGAGGTCGTGCATCTAACGGCTTCGAAGTAAATGTGGAGTTTAGAAAAATTGCGCGGAACTGGTTTTACATACCCGTATCGGCGCTTTCGTCGTCGCACCCGCGGTTTTTGAAGGCCGGAACTAAGCGGTTGAAGACCTCGCGTGTAAACCCGCTCTGATTACCAAGTGTGAGAATCTGGGATCGAGCTCAGAAAAGATGATTCAAATTGAATTGAATTGAATTGAATGTCCACCTGGGTACAACACGAGGCTATATATAGGCTCGACACAAGGCCCCGTAACCAGGTGTTACGCGAAGGTTCCGCGGGTCGCGAAGCGTCCCGAACAGATCCTTACCGAATTCGGTAGAAGGCAATTCGGTGGCAACCGAAAAGCCAGAATTCGGTGCACGCAACCTAGCTCGGTGCTATAACTAAAATAAAATATAGGAAAGCACCTAGCCTAGGAAATCAAGCAATTCATGCATGCATATAATCATCCCATGCTAGAAATAGCATAATAAAGTAAAGGCAAGCAAGCATAGCTTGCATAAGCTGTCGTACTCTCACACCCACCACCACCCCCACTCCCTCCACTGCCTCCACCACCACCTCCACCGCCCCCGCCAGCCCCTCCAGCGCCCTTGCCCCCCTTGCCCTTGCCGGTGCAGCGTCTCACGCTCGGGGCAGACGCAGCGCCGACCGACTCGAAACCAACGAGGTCGGCCGTAGCAGCAGCGGCAATAGAGGGCAAGAGGGGGGAGGGAGAACACCCCTCAAAGACGGGGGTGCGAGGGTCACCACGAGAGGCTCCTACAGCGACTATGCTTTTCTCTATCGCTAGGAGGGACTTCTTGAGGAGGTCAACGGTGAGAGTGGTGGGGCAAACTGAGAGGAAGTGGTCCCTGACTACGCGGAGAGAGTCAGGGAGGCGAGTGACTATGTAGTAGAGGGTGATGTACATGGGGGGGGGGTTCTTGGCGCAGAATTCAGTAGGAAGCGCAGCGCGGTAGCGAGTGTCACTAGTGCGGAGGTGCGTAATGAGGTTAGCGACTGTGGGAAAGGCAGCAAGGTGAGGAAAGAGGTACGGTAGCATGAGGCGGCTCAGTGCAGCAGTGTCAGGGGAAGACTAGCGTGCAACTACAGCGTCGTACAAGGTCTGAGCACTATATACTGGCTAAAGTGTGCACCCTCAGTGGTCGGTAAGTGGCGGCGCACAGCAAGGCGAGCAGCAGCATCACGCATGGCCCACTGTGAGCGAACAGTGGCGTCAGCATCAGCAGCAGGGGCAGGAGAGGCACCAGAAGTGAGGTCAAACAGGGAGAGACCGTCTGCCCTATCGCATTGTAGGAAAAGCTGCGGATCATCTACCCAGACCTCAAAGTCAACTGCCCGACCCTCAGCGTCCAAGGTGAGAATACTAGGGGAGGCCATGACAACAGTAGACAGGTAGTGAGTATAGTGGGGCTGGGCAGTGCAATGGTAGAGGCGCTGCTCTTACCACGCAAGTGGGGCGGTCCCGGGCAGGCCGAGAGGCAGCAGCGCCTCGGCTGCGGTGCGGCTCGGTGGCTCGGCAGCTCGGTTGCTGGGTGGCTCGGCGGTCGGGCGGCTCGGCTGCATGGCGGCTGGGCGGTCAGGCGGCTTGGCTACAGGGGGTCTCTGCTGCTGGGCGGCTTGGCACTCGGGCGGCTTGGCTGCTCGGCAGCTCGGCGGCTCGGGTGCTCGGCGGCTGGGCGGCTCGGCGGCTCTGGCGCTGGGCGGCTGAGTGGCGACGGGGCCGCGGAAGGGCGGCGACGGGGCCGCGGAAGGGCGGTGACGGGGCCGCTGAAAGGGCGGCGACTGGCCGCTGAAAGTGTGGCGAGTGGCCGCTGAAAGGGCAGCTATAGGGCCGCGGAAGGGTGGCGATGGGGCCGCTGAAGGGCGGCGACGGGGCCGCGGAAGGGCGGCGACGGGGCCGCTGAAGGGCGGCGACGGGGCACCGGAAGGGCGGCGACGGGGTTGTTGAAAGGGCGGGCGGCGACGGGGCCGCTGAAAGGGAGGCGACAGGGCCGCTGAAAGGGCGGCGACGGGGCCGTAGACGGGCGGCGACGGGGCCGCTGGAGGGCGGCGACGGGGCCGTGGAAGGGCGGCGTCAGGGCCGTGGAGGGGCGGCGACGGGGCCGCGGAAGGGCGGCGTCGGGGCCGCGGAAGGGCGGCGACGGGGCCGCTGCAAGGGCGGGCGGCGAGGCCATGGAAGGGCGGCGACGGGGCCGCTAAAAGGGCGGCAATTGGGCCCTGGAAAGGGCGGCAATGGGGCCGCTGAAAGGGCGGCAACGCGGCCGCGGAAAGGGGCCGCAAGGGCGGTGCGAAGAGGGCCGCAAGGGCGGCGCGACGTGTCCGTGAGGACGGCGCGACGGGGCCACTAGTGGCCGTGAGGGAGGCCGCTAGAGGCCACGAAGGGGAGTCACACGGGGCGCGACTCGGGCAGGGGCCAAGCGCGCTCCGGGCAAGAAAAAAAAAGTCGGTGGGCCTTAGGAACAGTTCCCACGGGGGAACCTGCTCTATACCATGTGAACATCAGAACGAGAATGATTGAACTATGAAACAGTTGGGTACAAGTACTAACCCTAATTGGGTTGAACCCCTTATGGGCTACCCCACTACAGCCTACACAGATGTATAAGCTATAATGTTCTGACAAACCTTAGGAAACGACTCAGCGAAGCCAGGTAGGCACCGCAACCATTTCTCCTTGTGAAGGTTGTCGTGCAGGAAGGGTGTGGAGAAGTCAGGATAGTGCAGCAATGTTGGGGGGGAGTAACACCCGGCGTGCAGTATCACCCGAAGAGTCATCATCTTCAGGGTGGGGGAGAAGGTCTGGAAGAAGTCGACCCCCTGCTGCTGATCGAAGCCTCGTGCAACGTAATGCGCCTTGAACAGGCGGAGAACCCGGCGGCCGCTTCACCGTGAAAATCCACATGCCATCGACTATGTTCGCCCCAGGAGGGGGAACTTCGTTGATGTAGGTGCGTGTGGACTTCCAAGATGCCATCTCTGCGTTCATGGCTGCCAACCACTGAGAGGAGTACGGACCCGAAATCGCCTCTGCGTAAGGGCACGGGGTCGCGATGTCCAGTGCATTTGGGCCTCCTTCAGGGGCAAGCAGCATGGCAGCAAGATGAGGTACAGCAACCGGCACACCAGCTCAAACTGCCTGTCTTCAAGGACATCACAGCCAAGGGCAAGCTCACCCTTAATGGACGGAAGACATTCAGACCCACAATCAAGATTCGCGAGATATTTAAGACTGCTGGCAGCAACAAAGTCAAGAAGCTCAGTAACAGAGGCAGACGTAGTATTATACTCAAAATATTGGCCAGTGACAAGTGTGGCCAGACAACGAGTGGCAGTCGGACTAGCAGCACGAGCAAGGTCGGATTCTAGGTCTGGAATGTCAGGAAGAGAGGACGCGGGAGGACACGACAGGGTAACATTATGTGGAACAGAGGAAGGATGAAGTGCCATAGCATGCGTGCCGGGGACAGGCATAACAAGCACGACGAACAGCGCGAACACGCAAGGTAGGACGAGACGCAGGCTCACAACGCTCTATCAGGGAGTCTGACTGCTTAGTGTAAGGAGAAGGCCTAGCGACAGTGACGAAGAAGGCAGTGAAAGGAGCAGTGCTATGGCGGAGAGGTAGTGTTAGGCCCGAGCGGCACAGATTGGGTGGCACGGATAGGGCGGCTCAGCACGGAAGATTGGAGAGGGCGGCTCGGCAGCGCAAGGTGCGGAGCAGCGCGAGGGGCAGCGAT
This sequence comes from Closterium sp. NIES-65, assembly GCA_948144175.1. Lineage (NCBI taxonomy): Eukaryota > Viridiplantae > Streptophyta > Zygnematophyceae > Desmidiales > Closteriaceae > Closterium > Closterium sp. NIES-65. Next base: position 3,929,338 of record CANXME010001361.1, on the reverse strand, counting down.
TGCAGCATGGGCGGGAGTGCGGGCTGCAGCACGAAGCAGTGCAGGCGGAAGTGCGAGCGGCAGATCTGCAGCACGGGCAGCAATAAGGGGAGCGGCAGGAAGGCAGCTCGGGTAAACGGCATCGCGAGCGGCAGCGCAGCAGCACACACGAGGCAGCGTGCGGCAGGGCAGAGCGCAGGCAGCGCAACAGGGCAATGCACAGGCGCGTCGCGCATCAGGGAGGGGGCACGGCAGGGCAGCGAGCGGCGCAGCGTGCTGAGAGCGACGTGTAGCAGCGGCATGCAGCAGCACGCAGTAGCGGCGCACAGTGACGCTTAGCAGCGGCGTGCGGTTACGCGCGGGGTAGAAGCAGGTGCGACGCGCTGGGCAAAAGTGCGCGCGACACGCGAGGGAGCAAGTGGTGTAACGGGAGAGCGGGGCAGCAGCAGGGCACGTGCGGGGTAGAATCACATGGTGGGGCTGGAAAAAAAAAAAAAAAAGAGTACGGTCCTAAGGACCTACATGCTCTGAAACCATGTCAGAAACCATGTCAAAAAAGTAGCAGGAATGGTGTGACTAACATGTATGACAAGTACAACTACTGACCCTAATGTTTTGTACCCAATATCGTCTACCCCACTACAACCTAAACAACATGTAAGTTATTCTGACATGTGAAACGTTTATGGTTGCTCCTTTATCATTATATGGTACCGTATTGCCTCGGATATAGGTGCTGTCCGATTAAAGGCGCCGACGCTTCTATCTGGAGCATGGCGCTTATGGCCATTCCTCGATCATAAGCGCACCCCCTTGTGTACCTCTACTTATTATAAGCACATCCCTTACCTATTTTTTCTTTATATTTTTTACACTTTCTCACAATAACAACTTCTGAAGTCTTTCATTACAAATCTGGCACCAACAATCTCGACTACTTCGAAATCATATAACGTAACAGGACATTTCGTGCGCCCTTCTAGCAAGGTACCTAGTACTAGCTGCTCCTCGTCAAGCTCGGGCTCCTGGCAGTTGTTGCCAAAGAAGCCATCGGCGAGTATGCCATCATCGACATCCACTTCCCCGGTCAGCTGGCTCTGCCTGTGCGCCATGACGAGACCGTCCTCACTGCCGTCAAGCGCGTTGTTGATGCCACAGGTGAGGAAGGCGCGCTTGATGAGGTCAGCGGGCACTGCTTTCGAGGCCTAAGATATCCACCTCAAGACGACCTCAGGTGGCGGCTTCTTGAGGTTCCCTGAAACAATACGGGGGCACGGTGGAAAGTCGTTAGTGCAACAACAAGGTGATTAGGAGGGATAAAAAAACGGTAACCTGTTGATACCATACCTGCTGCCGTAAGCTACTCTTGCCCCTCTGCTTCAAACCACTTCTGGTACTTCTGGCGGACGGAAGCCTTGAAGCTCTTGTTGATGGAGACGTCGAGAGGCTGTACCTGTGCCATACAGCCCGACGGGATGATTGCCGGCATGCAGTTCATCCCGCGGAGTTTCTCCTTCACCCCTTCGATGAGGTGACCGCGGTAAGAATCCAGCACCACCATCGAGCTCTTCACGTGCCTAACAAACCGAGGCTTCAAGAAGAACTTGACGCACTCCTCAAGCCAGCAAATGACGCCCGCGGCATCCATTCACCCGTTCTCATGGCAAACGACGACCACATCTGCAAGAAACATCATCGGATAATAAGAATTTGTACACAAAGGTAAACCGCATCGAACTTACGACTTACTCGCTGGGAAATCGTCCTTTGGCAACGTCTTCCGCTTGAAGAACACCCACGGCTTCAGCTTCACTCCATCCACCGGGCATGCCAATATCACGGTCACTCGCTGCTTCTGGTACAACCCTCGCTCTGTTGAGATAGAGGCGAGGAATGGGTGCACTATGAAATGAAACAAGTACAAGTACCAACCCTAATTGGGTTGTACCCCCTATGGGCTACCCCATTACAGCCTAAATATATGCATCAGTAATATAATCATCTGACACACCCCCATAGGCAAAGTGGGGGAGAGCAAGGGGTCACAAGACCAGTCAAGCAAAGCAAAGCAAAGCAAAGCAAGCTCAGGGTGGATCTCAAGGATACCACACAAATTCCGAGCACAAGGTCAAGGCCACAAGGCCAGTTCACATGCAGCAGAGCATATATATATAACAGTGCTAAACAAGCAAGAGCAAAGATATATATATGCAGCAGTACAAGCAAGGTCAAGAGGTAAGCAAGTGAGGCCCAGTGGGCACAAGGCCTAGCAGAGTGCAAAAGCGCTGATGGTCACGAGGCGGAAGTGCCTTGGTGAACACATCAGCAGTGTTGGCCTCAGTGGCCACGAAACGCAGGCAAAGCTGACCACGCTGCTGCAGCTCTCGAGCAAGGAAGTAGCGCAGAGCAATGTGCTTCGTCATGTGCTCCAGTCTGTGCTCCTCACACAAGGCAATGGTTGCCTTGTTGTCGACGTACAGCACTGGAGGAGAACGAGGCCGCTCTCCAAGGTCAGTCAGCAGGTAGGTGAGCCAGCGAAGCTCCTGGGCAGCCATGGCCGTGGCGTAGATCTCAGCCTCACAGCTGGAGCTGAGAACCGAAGAAGAGCGAGTAGAGCGCCAAGAGACAGAGCCAGAGCCAAGACTGAAGGTGTAACCCTGAGACGACCTCTGAGTAGCCTGGTCGTCAGCCCAAGAAGCGTCTGAGTGCCCAGTGAGCACAGGCCGCTCACGCCCTCCAAGCACTAGCCCCATGCCCGACGTACTGCACAAGTAACGCAACACCCTCTTAGCTGCATCCATGTGCTCCTTCCGGTGACGGCCGGGAGCAACGTAGCGTGCTAAGATGCTGAGAGGGTATGCGAGGTCAGGTCGAGTGCAGGTCATCAGGTACATGAGGCAGCCCACAAGCTCTGGATACGGACCACTCGACTCTACGGACTCATCCGAAGGCAGAGCTGAGAGCGAGTGTCCCGTAGGCAGAGGAGGGGACTGAGGCGACGAGTACGTGAAGCCGAAGCGCTGAAGGACCTGCTGCACCATGTGTGACTGAGCCAGGGTAATGGTGCGGCGTGCTCTGTCCCGGGTGATCCGCAAGCCAAGATAGCTTGTCAGTTCACCCAGGTCTGTGCACGTGTGTCTCTTCTGCAGCTCGGACTTCACGTGGGCGAGTGCGGCAGTGTCCGCAGTGGCAAAGACCAAGTCGTCGACGTACACGAGGATGTAGAACGGCGGCAGTGAGGTGTCGGTGCGCAGAAACAGCGACGGGTCAGCAGTAGAAGGAGCAAACCCAAGAGCCGCAAGTGTAGTCCTCAGTGTGTCGGGCCACTCACGCGGCGCCTGGCGGAGACCGTAGACTGGCCGCCGGAGGCTCCACTGGGTACCAGGAGGGAACGACCCAGTGAAGCCAGGAGGGCGGCGCAGCCAGATCTCCTCGTGCAGGCGGCCCTGCAGGAAAGCAGTGCTGAAGTTAAGAGAGTGTAGCTCGTAGTCACGCTGAGCAGCGACGTGCAGTAGAACCCGAAGAGTGGTCATCTTCGGGGTCGGGGAGAAGGTCTGAAAGAAGTCAACTCCTTGTCGCTGACTGAAGCCACGAGCCACGTAACGCGCCTTGAAGACACGCGGAGAACCCGGCGGCCGCTTCACCCTGAAGATCCACATGCCACTGACGATGTTCGCCCCAGGAGGGGGGATTGCGTCAACGTAGGTGCCTGTGGACTTCCAGGAAGCCATCTCTGCGTCCATGGCTGACTGCCACTGAGATGAGTAGGGACCGGCTATCGCCTCTGCGTAAGAGCGTGGGGTCGGGATGTCTGTTGCATCCGGGTCTCCCTCAGGGGCAACAAGCATGGACACGAGATGGGGCAAAGCGGTGGCAAAGCACTGGAACTCCTCCTGCCTGTCCTCAAGGACGTCCGTGCCAAGAGCACAGTCACCCCCGACGAACGGAGGACAGACAGATGCAGACGCAGACTCAGTAGACTCAGCAGACTCAGCAACAAGACTGGCAGCGTAGTCCAGACGACACGCAGCAGCAAAGTCGACCAGCTCAGCATCTAGGGCAGACGCAGCAGCGGACTCAAAGGAAGGGTTAGTGACAAGAGAAGCAAGAAGACGCGTGACAGTAGGACTGGCAGCACGGCGAGAGTCTGACTCCGGGTCGGCAAGTGTAGGAAGAGAAGACTGAGGAGGAGAAGGCAAAGGGGTACGCAGAGGAGCAGTGGACGGACGCAGAGACATCTGGTGTGTGCCAGGGACAAGAGGAGGACGCTGACGCGAACCGCGACCACTAGAGCTAGCAGCTCGGACTGGCGACGCAGGGCGGGACGCAGGCTCACGACGCTCAGCAAGACCTCCAGTA